>OMLI01094370.1:1925-16171 GCA_900302605.1 Rondeletia loricata
TTTCACTTTTTTCAGTGCAGTATTTCTCAAAGTAGCAGCAGCGAGAAAGTCTTGTTTGTCACTCTTACTCTGGTCCTTATTTCAAAATTTCTAATAAATAATTAATACTTTATTACTTTGGGGTGCAGCTACAACCCTATGGCAAACTTTGCACAGAATCTGTACTTGTTTGTCAAACAAAATCGTGATATATGATTATCTATGATTAATTGTGCAGCCCTATTTAAGATTGTTTACTGTATGAGTAAGAGGTAGGAGCTAATAGCTATTCACAATGATGCTGAATGGCAATTCATTGGTCAGTCCAGTTTGAATATGAGTTTGTGTAATTAAGCAGTGAATGAGAGGCAGTGGGTTAAGTGTTGTTTGGCCCAGGCAAAGTATTGTGTTCCGGCAACACCCTGTGACAATACTGTACCATAACCCATTGCCTCAAGATCAGTAAAATGAAGAAAATGGGCATATTGATATTTGGACAGGTTCAGAAATTCCCTGACAGCTGTGGGTTATCATGAAATAATGTCACTGTAGCATTGCCTCTTGGCCAATCAGAAGGCGTGCCTGTTCCACTGTAATAGTTATTTTACCAAACACTACACCAGCTGATTTCAATAATTAGCACACCTTCAGTCAGAGAGAGGAGGAACTAATTAGTGAAATCAGCTGGTGTAGTGTTTGGTTAGAATGGCACAGGACTGGACACCACTGGCTTAGAGTGGTGGAGGCATTGGTTATGAAGTGTCCGTTTGAATGACCTGTGCCCGGTGGTACTTCTACCTTCTGTGATCCAGGGGCTCCGACCAGGATGGCGTGGCTTCCTTGCCCGAGGACAGAGACCCGTCTGAGGGGGAGGTCCTGAGGATGAGCAGTGCCCTGCCCACCATGTGGCTGGGGGCTCAGAATGGCTGGTGAGGAGAACAACAGCCACTAGAGGGTGCTATCATCGCTGCAAAGTGAGAACCAATACCATGCTAACATCTGCCTTTCTTTCATTTCTCTCTCTCTTCCTCTCTCTGTCTTTGGCTGTGCCTCTGTCTCTCTCTTCTCTCTCTCTCTCTCCCTCTCTCTCTCTCTCTCTCTCTCTCTCTCTCTCTCTCGCAAGTCTGTATGTCCACTCATCTGTGGCTCGATGGAGGAAGTGTCTCCACGCCATCAAGCTGAAAGACTCCATCCTCAACATAGTGTGAGTACAAAGTCTATTGTGTAGTTATTCAAGGACACACATCTGTTTTTTTAACGTACATGTTTAAAAAGGTGTCCCGACATTTGTTACAGGCATGTGAAAGGGAGAGTCCTGGTCGCGTTGGCAGATGGGACGTTAGCAATATTCCAAAGAGGCATTGGTAAGTCCACTTATCAGTATGAAGTCCAGCAGAGGGATTTTCAAGTCAGTTTCATAAACTTGCATTTAGCTAAGTTTTACATAGTTTCTTTTACTACACTTTTTACTACGTCTTTTTTTCTTCCATTTTATTCTACTGTATAATTTCTTAGATATATATATATATGAATCACAATTCTATTCTATACTGTATATGAATCTGCCTATTTATTTTTATATTATATTTAAAGGTGCTGCATGTAGCATTTTAATATCAATAAATCATTGCCACATACATTTTTAGACATTAGTATAATTACCGTAAACAAACCAGACAGGTCGGATTTCACTGGAAATCTGCTGGATTGCTTTATGGCACAAAACAGGAGGAGGGCACTGTTCTACCAGTGTAAACAGAGCTTAAGGGTTTTTGTTGGCAACATCCTCTTTGGGACAGGAAGCAAGGGGTTCATGGGAATTGGGGTCTTAATTTTGAGAAATACTAGCACTAACAATACCACTGGCATGAGATAGAAGCTTGTCATGGTCTCATGTGTTTGCGGTAATTATGCCAAGGTGTCACAATTAGTTTGACAACGATATCTTGATGTTTAAAAATGCTATATGTACAAACACTTTGTAAGGTAGTTTTCAAAAGTACATACAAATGAGTATTACGGTAGTAGTAATAGTAGTCATAAGTATTTGTATTGTAATTGTATTACTACTTTGGCAGCTATTTTGCACCAAAACCTCTGTTGGCCATTCTGTGCCCAGAGGGCCTAGTTTGTCACATCTCTGTGCATCTCTCCCTATGTAGACGGTCAGTGGGATCTGACCAACTACCACCTGTTAGACCTGGGCCGGCCCCACCACTCTATCCGCTGTATGACCGTGGTCCATGACAGGGTGTGGTGCGGCTACAGGAACAAGATCTACGTCATCCAGCCTAAAGCCATGAGGATAGAGGTGCAGCTGTCACTCCAGTCAATAAACTTCACTGTCACTCAGATTAGCTTATTTTTTTACTTCTCTACTAGTCAGGTCATTTTGCTTAGGTAATAGATCATGTTTTGTAGCAGGTGGATGTCAGCACAGCCCACATTTGCAAAATCCCGAATAACCATACCTGTGTGATTGAGCTAAAGTGTATGTCTTATCGTGACTTTTGAATCCCTTACATTTAACATTTCCACAATTTTCTAACATCACGACTATCTATGACGCCTGAACAGAAGTCGTTTGACGCCCATCCCCGCAAGGAGAGCCAGGTGCGGCAGCTGGCCTGGGTGGGAGATGGTATCTGGGTGTCCATCCGACTGGACTCAACCCTGCGGCTGTTTCACGCCCACACCTACCAGCACCTCCAGGACGTGGACATTGAGCCCTACGTCAGCAAGATGCTGGGTACGCCTACTGATTACTAATTACCAACCAATCACTCTTGACAGACATCCGTATCTGATCTCTGACCTTTGACTAACCACTCTTTACAGATGACTATTTGAAAGTGAAGAAGGTATGATAGCAGATCAATAGGTCCAATAATTACACTAATGACATTTGCAGTGCAGAAATGTATATTATCATTATATTATTATGTTATCTACATAGAAATATGTATAATATTATAATTTTCATTTGTGGTAATGTATGATTTAATGACAAGTGACTTATTATTGTGGTTTAGTGAACATGTATAAATTTGGCTTCTATGTAAATAATGTAAATTATGTACAATATTTAGGTTAAATGAAAATGGCTGCTTGATTATGTAACTATTATGTAATTATGTAAGCTGTACTAGAGGGGAAAGAGCTTCAACCTATGACATTGACTATGTAACATACTGTAGAGCTGCAGCATTTAGCCAGGAAATCCTCTGGATCTGAAGTTATGTCATTTGAACTGAGCTTAGGTTTGTTTTTAAATTGTGTTACTCATAACGCAATAATAATAGATTACATAATATATTATGGGCCACAATATCTATCTGATAAACCTAATTTGTCATAAAACACATTCTTGTTACAAGCTTTGTGTCAGCCAGGGTTTATATATACAGTATATAGCTCCTGTACACACATGCACTGATATAACTGAGAGCAGTTATATTACAGATACATTGGGAGTTTTACTACAACATTAATTATTTTGGTGGATTCTAGTATTATTTTAGGTAGATGTTGAACTCTAATTTTCCTCTATATCTTTTGAGCATGCGTTGAAACAGCAAACAGATTGGTGCTGTGTGTGTGTGTTGCAGGTACGGGTAAACTGGGCTTCTCCTTCGTGAGGATCACGGCTCTCATGGCATCCTGCAGCCGACTGTGGGTGGGGACGGGGAACGGCGTCATCATCTCCATCCCGCTGTCTGAAGGTATCACACCCGCACAGGATAAACAGCCTACTCAGTTCACCACACTCTCCACACCCTAAAATCCCCTTCTGTTTCCATAATGATGACAGTGGAAGATGTATAGTTTATTCGAAAATTCAGTTCAGTATATTCATTGAGTTTACAGTATTTCCAGAATGATATATATCCACTGTGGGGAAAACTTAATTATCATCAATAATTATCATCAATCAATTATGTTATTTTGCCAACCCAGGACTTAATTGACATGTTATCCTTTAAAAAGGACTGTTTTAATTGTGTGCTATAATTTTGTAGGTGTCCATTTTCTTTGTTATCAGAGCTTGTTGTTTTCTTTCTTTGTTCCTTTTCTTTCAAATGGTATGGTGCATTGAATTTCTAATGCACAGTGTGATTGTGAGTGAGAATGGCCTCATGTTTCTCTTTGTGTGACCGTGTGTGCCATCTCCTATGTGGCTTAAAATAAATGCTCACATTGGCACATGCCTGAAACGAAGTATGATGATGTTTAGTCGGTAGTGGGAGCAAGTGACTTGTTCTCATCAAACTATTTTCCCCTCCGCTGCTCCCTCCATCCTCTCCTCCACCCATCCTTTCACCTTCCACCTCCACTTGACTTTACGATGCCATAGGTCCTCAGCATGGACCCTCACTGAGGGGCCTTAGGGGTGAGTCACCATCATACAGCAACCCTCGAAAGCCTCACCTCTTCTCTTCTCTCTCTCTCTATCCTTTAACCTCTCTAACTCTAATTTCCACCTGCCTTGCATCCTCTCTGCATCTTGTCTTCACTGCATATCTGGCTCCTAGATTTCTCTTACTCTGTCCATCCTGCTCGCTCTCTTGCTCAAGTTGCTACAGTAATTGTATCTTGTCCCATTGTCTCCTTCCTCCTCCTCTCCCCTTTTCTACTCATTGCTCTCTGTTCTTCCCTCTTTCTCTCTCTGCATAGTTTTCGCTCTGGTTCTTGTTTTCTCCCCTGAACTGATTGTATATATATCTCTCCTACAGCCTCCAGTCAGTGGCCAGAACCATGGAGCCGTCTTTTTGCATGGGTGTCTCTGTTGCTTTACGCGTTGTAAAACAATGACAGCAAACAGCCAGGCTCCATTTAATGTAAAACTCACATGAACCCACTGACCGCTCCACTGTCTATTTGATTGACTGTGTGTGCAGGGCAAACTGGTTTGTCTTAGTTTCCTAGATGGTGAATCAGCATTTCACACACAGTCTTGTGTGTGTGGGTGTCTGTGCATGTGTGTGTGTTTGTGTGTGTGTCTGTGTGTATGTGTGGGTGTGGGTGTGTGGATGTATGTGCATGTGTGTGTGTGGGTGTCTGTGCATGTGTGTGTGTGTGTGTTTGTGCATTTCAGTAAGCCATTAACATTCTGATCTTTTCTGACAGTTGCCCTAGTCTCAACCAAGCCTGACCCTGGTTTTAACCTTTTGCTGAGTTTTTTGTCGTAACATCCTCACCGATAACCTCAGACCTTATCTCTTGTCTTTGTTACAGTCTCCTCCCCCCTCAGTCAGTCTTTTGTTTTCCATATGAGTCATATTCTGTTTCTCATCTCTTATTCTGTCCTCTGGTTGTTTATTCATCATTTTGCTGCTAAGACTTCAGCTGGGTTTTGAAGTCATATTGCACCTATGGCCTTGGCTTTGGCCTGCCCTGCTTTAATGCAGCACTGCAAAATGCACAAATAAAACAAATACAAAATACATGAAGAAAAGTGTTATACTAAATCATGGCAATATGCAAGTTATGATGTGAGTGCCATATATATTTTTTCTTCATTTTGTTATGCCCTGTTACTGCAGCCAGCAAGACGACAGCAATAGTGCCAAATCGCCCTGGCGGCGCAGTACGGGTGTACAGTGATGACGGCACAGACTGCGTCATGCCAGGCAGCTCCGTGCCATACTGCTCCATGGCCCACGCCCAGTTGTGTTTCCATGGACATCGAGATGCTGTCAAGTTTTTTGTGGCCGTGCCAGGTAAGAGACTAGCGCCGATATACTGGTGGTGTCGAGTGATAGAAGTGGTGACGCATGTTGCAGAATCAATTGGATACAGTTGCTGGTGAGATGTGCCAAGCCAAATTCCTTGTACTTGACTAAATAGAGATGATTCTGAGTCTGATAAGATGTCAACACAAAATGAAATGAGGTTGAGAGGTAGACTGAAGATGATTCCTGGAGCTAGTTAGGTAGTTACTTCGTTTATTTTGAGGATTCTTAAATACATGTCATTTATTAAAAAAATGAATGGGTGATGCCACCCCCAGGTAGTGCAGATTCTGGCTCCGATGACCCTGCGTCTGAATCCTCTGACACAGCGACCTCTGAACCCAAATCCTACCTGGTCATGAGCGGAGGCGAAGGCTATATTGACTTCAGAATGGGTGAGCATTCCACACTGTGTGGTGTGTGTGCATGTGTATGTATATGTGTGTGTACGTGTGTGTAGGTATGTATATACAGTATGTTGGTGTGTGTGCATGTGTATGTATATGTGTGTGTGTAGGTATGTATATACAGTATGTTGGTGTGTGTGCATGTGTATGTAAACATGTTGCTTGCTGTAATGTAAATCAGTGCAAAAAGGTAAAAAGGCCCTATGTCTACATCCCCCTTCCTCCTCAGGTGACGAGGGCAGTGAGTTGGATGGTTTGTCAGAGCCGACAGCCAGGCAGCAGTCGCCTCCTACCAAGGCCGAGCGCACCCACCTCATCGTCTGGCAGGTTGCAGCCTGTCATGATTGAGCCAATCACGGACTGCCATCTCAACGCCAGGGTCGCCCAACAACATCTGCATGCCCCGCCCCTCAGTTTTTGATTTGATATTAATGATTGTTCTTAATACCCGAGTAGGTAACTACAATTAATTATTTTTAGTCCATGTTTTGTACAGTTTATTCTTTATGAACTTGAAGTTGGGTAGGCGAGGTTATGTTAAGTTAAAGAATCCGTCCGAGGAAGTGTTCCCTTCTGTTGGGTAGCATATTGGAAACGCTTTTGCACACGAAAAAAGGGCAAAGTTAACAAAAATAAAGGTATAGGCATAGTTTGGTATAGTAATGCGTTGACAGTGTTTGTCTCCCAAATGTTAAAAAGGGGTTTGATATGAGGGATACATCAGTGGAGAAGGGAAGGTGACTACAAATCACTTGAAACGTTTTTGTAGTAATTTATTTAGAACACTAAGCATAACTTAGTATGACAAGAGGGAACAGGAAGTTTTAAGGTGAACTGAAAATGCATTTTATATTTTACACTTAAGACTTGCATATGTAAACCACATGTCTGTACGTGTGTGTGTGTGTGTGTGTGTGTGTGTGTGTGTGTGTGTGTGTGTGTTCACTGTCGTCTTTCCTGTGTTGAGCATTTTTATGATCTTTTATGATTTACAAATAGGGCTGGGTATCAAAAATAATATTTGCTAGTATCATAATGACTTTTGGTATCAAAATGTATTTCAAGAACTCAAAATGCATCAAAAAGCTTCAAAATGTAGATTCTTTCATTGGGTTTTCATGTTTTCTTGTAGCCTACGATATAAGAAGAAGATTAATTGATTACTGTACTGTCTAATTTAGAAAAGAAGCTAGCATGTACAAATGGTACACAGAAAATAATTGACTATTGCATAATGAAATGTGCTTTCATTCAACAAAGGAAGATAAAAGTATCATTTTAGAAGCTGTATCGGTATCAAAATTTGAATGATACCCAGCCCTATTTGCCACAGACTTATTTTGTTTCTACCTTTGTGATACCGGCAATGTCTAAGCAATGTTCGGGTACATTAGGGTTTCCTGTGTGTACAAGAGCCAGGTTACTGTAGGTTAGCATTAGCCTGCATGGGAAAGTCCTGTATCTCCGTCCAAGTGTCTGCCTGCTCCGCCATTTTAAAGCTGGACCCTGTTCTGTTATTGTTCGCGGAAATCTGCCTGTGTCACCAATTTGGGGCTTCCTTTAAGCTACAGCTCGTCGGCACTTTAAAATGTAGATGTTAGTCGCTTGAGGTTTTGAAGAACACCTGTGGTAATGTACACTATACTAATACGTGCTAACTGTGTGGAGGGACCATTATGTTTCTAGTGAGGCGTCACCCCAGTAACCAAAGGACAAAAGAAGCAGCATTGTGAAAATTATTGAACCATTTCAAGGACATCTTATCAGTTTTCCAAGTTTAAAGGCCTTGTGACTATAATAATTTGAAGGATATATATTTCATCTTTTTTTCATCTTGGAAAATATGCTTTACAGGGAATTTTAATGAAATTAACATTTGTGTGTGGCACCTTTTAATGGACATGCACACAGCACTAGGGAGGGTCTCCCCTGATTGCTTCATCATTCCTTGTTTTGCCATTTTTGGAGGCCCGGAAGAAAAGTATTTTTATGTGTACATTATTTTTTCTCCCATTTTGGGCATTGTGCATTTTTTTTTACTTGTCTGTGAGACGTTTTTATTAAGTAATCAGTATTTTGACGGTGTCTGTAACATGATAGCAGGATACCAATTATAGGCAGGTGTTTTGATTTGTTTTTATATCTGAAAAGTTGGGCCAGGATTGGCCCTCCATTCTTTTCCATTTCAAAAGAATAACTTTATATCATGTTGTAGCCATTCCAGTATTTATTTCCTTTGTTATTGAGCCTGTCTTGGTTCAGAATGTAACTTTCTACATGAACAAAATATAATAGGAGGCTATTACTTGTAAAAAAAGAAAAATATTTTAGTCCAATGAGTTTACATGATTGTTAATAATGGTTAAAGTAATCATGGTGGAAATTTTTGTCAAACCATAAAATCGAAACTGTCCAGACAATAACTTAGGTGGTTTTTGAACAACACATTCATTGTACTAAGCTATGCATGTTTTTTTAAGAGAACACTGCTATGTTATCAGCTATATCCCTGTTTATTGCCACCGTTTTGGGTGGGGTGGATGTCTGCATGTGTATTTGAGTGTGTGTAAGAGTGTGTACGCAAGTGTGTGTGTGTGTGTGTGTGTGTGTACATGTAGGAGTTTGAAAGTAAGACACATTTGTCCATGTGCGTTTGATTTTGCAAATGTGGGGTGTATGTATGCTCACTGTATGTCTATCTGTAATACCCCAGAGAATGGTCTCGTGTACCAATTGTACCAGGCTTCTCTCACTGGACCCCGGACGCCATAACTGTGGTTTCTCCTGGTCAATGTTTGCTAAAACAGCATCATAGCCTTATTTTTAACAATCTATTAAACTCAATTTCATGGGGAATTTGCTGTTATCCTGTGTCTCATTGATGGTATTAAATTCATAGGAACTAGATACTTTTCTTCTTAGTATAGCTGCTGTTTTGCCACCACTGAAAGGTGTTGGAAAGCATGTCACCCTGGTTTTAAGTGGTGCTATCTTAGGTTGGGTACTGCTCTGACTAAAATGTTAATCCTACAGTGCTTGTTGATGGCATGTAATCATAATTTCATTCAGGTGAAGAGGAAACAGTTGAACATTGAAGTAGAAACATTGCCATTTGATGGGGTACATCCCAAAACTTCAACCATCGCCCCTTCTTTCCTTCACTACCCCCTCCTATCCTCTCTGACCCGTAACTGATGTTCATGTCCCTTGCTGTTTTGCTTAAAACGTCTTCCCATGTGCCTTTCTGTGGAGATGCTTCTATGATGCTCAAACTAAAAGCCATCCTAATAATTCCCTCCACTGTCTCTGTTTTGCTTTCCTCCCTTCAGTTCCCATTCTTTCATCTCTTCTAAGTTTCTTCCTGGTGGAAGACGAGCGGTAGAGGCAGAAGGGAGGAAAGGATCAGTGGTAAAGAGTTTTGAGAGTCACCCACCATCTTGATATCCCTTTCATTCTTTTAAACACAATGAAGGTCCAAAATCTATCCACACCAATGAACTTTGTACTGCTAAGGAGTTGCCTTTGCCCTACCGGTATACCTTTAGGCAACTGATCATTTGGCCCACACACGTGACATCCATCAATCAGGTCAAATGACAAATATTCAGTTTAGGATTACAAAATATGAGTGTTTTCTGAGTGATTCCTGGTGTTTTTATATCTATCACACAGCAAACAGGCCAGTGTGTACTGCCTCCTTCAAAATACTTTCCACATATTACCACCAGATGATGCTACATCTGCGTTTCCTGAAATAGGCTTAGTGTCTTCTCAGTTCCATAGTGGTCATATTCAATCCCAACTGATTAAAGCCTGTGATATGAACCTATGATATGAAAAGATGTGACGCCCTTCTGTAATAACATAAAACACAGGGGACTCAGTACTTGGTGCCTCCACCTCCACCTGTGGCTGCACCAAACATCCTGCCTGCAAGTCATTTGCTTGTGTTGTTCAGTCAGCAACGTAAACTGACAAAAATGCAAAATAATGTAACTCTTTTATCTGCATTTCCTCGAAGAATCAAGGCTTGTTGATGCCACAATAGAGGAAAGACTGTACTGTGATACAAGCTTACAGTAAGTGTGCTGTGAGGTAAAGTTCGTTCTGTCCCTTCCTCCACCAGTAGGAGGCCGTGCTGTTCAAGGCTTCTGTAGGATGCAGCATCAACACACATCACTTCCATGAAATTACATCACAGTGTAATGCCCACCACTCCCTCCAACCCACCTCATCCACCCACCCACCCCTCCTATTAAGCCATGCGGGGGCTGAGAGCGAGGCCTGCACGCGCACACACACAAACACAAACACAGAGGGGCAGACTTGCTGAGGTTTCTGACGTCACACAGTGCGTCGCAGCCCAAAGAGGGGATTCTGAGACTGTTACATGCCAGGCTTACTGCTTCTGCTGCATTACAGCTGGGATGCTGCTAAAAAAAAGAACAGATCCCACCCGCAGCGTCACAGCACTATCCTTCAGATGGAAAAAAAAAAAGTCGATTCAACATCAGAGTTGGCTGCAATGTTCTGGACGAAGTTATAGATGGTAACTAAGAAAATGTATTTTGATGAGGATGATGTATGTGACAGCGGATACGCCCCTGAACACACTTCCTGTCACTTTACTCTAGCTCGTTTTTATTCAAGACAAATCTGAATTGTTCTGCACTTCATTAAAGTTCATGTTTTCTAATGTGTTAATGTGTTAATGAGGATACTGTCTTTGATGGTGCATGCACCTGCCAAGACTCTGTCAGATCAGTCTGAAAGCTCATCAAGCACAAAGAGACAGAGAGAGAGAGGGAAAGGGAAAACAAGAGCGTGTGCAAGAGAAAGTGACAGGAAGAAGGACACAAAGCAGAGAGGTCATCTTTGACCATTGATTGACCTTCAAATAGCAGAGAGAGAGAGAGAGAGAGAGAGAGAGAGATGGGGATGTGCCCTGTAGGGTGCTGTGTTGGCTAGGTGGTAGATGGGAGCCAAACAAGCCCAATATGTGGAGGCAGGGCTCGACTGTTACGTAACATAACCAGCTGCCTTCTCTCTCTCTCTCTCTCTCTCTCTCTCTCTCTCTGTTGCGTGAAAGTCAATCAAATCTTTGATTTGCTTTGTTGTCTGTTAGTCATCCATGATCACAAAAAGTCCATTCATCACCAAAAGCTAGCAGGTCCCTTCTTGTGCTCTGCTTTAGGTGCTGATGAAACATGCTGGTGTTGTTCTCTTTGGTGCTGGGTGCGCTGACTTGAAAGCAGACACCTGTACTGGTCTGATTCACAGCCGCGAAATGCAACGCACGCTGCCAAATCAATAGCGTGATCATGCTGCGAGATTAAGCCAATGTAGAACTCTGTTTTCAGCGAAGGAGAGAAAGACAAACGCAGAAACATGTCAGTGGAGAGAGAGAAAAGATAAGGAAGGAGAGAGGACAGTAATACAATAAGATGAACTCTGGTTTATAACACATTCATAGCACCTGGATAAACGCTTCATAACAGCTACATGACACATTCACAAACACATTCCACCCTCATGGAAGCTTTCATGAGGCGTAATCCATGTAATACTTTATGTAATAGTTGTAATACTTTCATGGAGTGCTCAAGGTATTTACAACATAGTGGAGGGACGAACAGTGTAGGAGCGAGAGAGGAGTGACACAAGGACAGATTTTGAAAGTGCAGGAGAGGAGAGGAGGGACACGATAAAATGGGCAGAGAGGAGGGAGGGCAGAGGGGCTGGATGGAGGAGAGGAAGGTGAGAAGGTGAAGGAGTCAAGAAAAACTGGGGAGTGGGAGAGAGAGGAGGACGGGAACTGAGAGAGGAAAGGGGAGAGGCCCGCCAGATGACATTGGAGTGAAAGGCTTGGCAGTGGTAAGGAGGAGAGAGAGAGAGAGAGAGAGAGAGGGAGGGAGGGAGAGGTGCATCTGCTGCAGACTGTCAGGACTCTCCCCTGCGAGCAGCTCAGCTGAAAGGCTTGGTAAACAACAAGAGGGGTTTGAGTGTGTGTGTGTGTGTGTGTGTGTGTGTGTGTGTGTGTGTGTGTTTTGCTTATGTGCTAAGAGGCTAACACAGTTTTCACAGTTTTCCCCCTTTCCCATTCCAAAGCATGTCTGCTCTCGATGCAGCCCTGAATGGAATGAGAAGATACTAATCTGTGAAATTCTTGTGCTTTTGATTTTGCCATTGCTGTGGTGTTTTTGCTCTGCACTTCCCAGAGATCACTTCACAATGAAACACTGTTGCGAGTACTGTGACGTCTGTTCGCTTGGATGTTTTGTTGATGAAGTTTGAGTTTCTGTAGGTGCCGGTCTCTTCTTTGTCTGTTCAGCCATGTTGGCTATCGCTGCTCATGCCAACTACCCAGTCCTTCTTCTACTTATTACAAACACCTCTTATGCACCAGTGGATTTTTCCCAGGAAAGACCAACCCGACGAGTCTGGTCTCCCGGAATTCCATGGAATGAGCATTAAGTGTTGAAATGCAAATACGAGCTCCATCCACAAAAAGTGACACAATATGTTTTCCCACCACAAAAGCATTACAGTATGAGGGAGACATGACTTGAAACAGGCAGTAGTTTGACACTGAACCAGTGTTGTGTTTGGGGTGGTGGGTGGGCGTATACACCTTATTTAACCATGACCAAAACCTTACCCTAACCGTAACCCTAACCTTAACCCTAACCTTAACCCTAACCTTAACCTTAACCTTAACCCTAACCTTAACCTTAACCCTAACCTTAACCCTAACCATAACCGATGTTATTTTACTGCCTAAACTTATCCATTAGCTAACCTTTTCAGTGACATATTTGTGGTATTGTCACATATTCCAATGGTGAATGAATGAAGTGGTGGTGGAAGAACATAATCTTCACATTATTCACGTCCACAGCTGTGGACTGTGCTGACCTGACACCGGGTGATTAGAACAGCAAATGTAAAAGCTTTCTTGAAATGGGTATAAGTTGACTCACTATTGTGTTACATCAATTGGCGTCGCAAAACAGACATTTATTTATATGGAAATGTCTTGGATTGTTACTTTAATTATTGTTGATGTGTGTGGAAATGAGAATGCTCACATGTCCTGTTGTACAGTACATTTCACACTTGGACTGCGTTTAGCACGCCTGTATGCAAACACACACACACGCGTGCGCGCACACACACACACACACACACACACACACACACACACACACACACACACACACACACACACACACACACACACACACACACACACACACACACACACACACACACACACACACACACACACACACACACACACACACACACACACACAGAACTGACTCTGTATCAATATCCAAACTCTGAACCCATTACACTTGTTATTGACAACGGTTCAGGCTTTTTCTCCTCTCTGCCTATTCAGAGGCAGCCCTGTAGTGCATCGTACAGCAGGTTCAGTAGCACACACTCACCATAACACCAACAGAAGGGAGATTATTATTATCAGGGACATTATCAGACAATAAAATTCTCTCGGTGGAATATGTATGTGACAGAGTTAGGGAGCAGAAAGGCAGGTAGAGAGAATATATATAGAGGGAAAGAGTCCACACACGCCTGCTTGCGCACACATTGTACATTGTGTGTCCTCAAGTGTGTGTGTACACCTGACTGATGTATTGTGTATGTGCCTGTGTGTGCTCTGTGTGTGTGTGTGTACACCTATGGACGCATGTGATTTAAAAGCCTCCCTAAGTCCTGGTGAGGGTGCCCTTGGCCTCCCGTGGAGGAGCGCAGTATTTCACTGTGATGGGCTGTGGTAAGCGTTTTCTGAGCCAACACAGCAAAGCATCACAGCATTGTTAGGGTGCAGCGTGTGCACAACATGAACGGCAAAGACACAAGCCTGGGTGGGGCCTCAATAATGACTGAAATCTCTTCAGTGGCTAATCTTGGAAGTCTTGGAAAGTAGATAAACAATATGGTCGTGGGGTTGTGGTTGTGGCGGGGGAGCCAGAGTGTGTGTGAGTGTGTGTGTGTGTGTGTGTGTGTGTGCCTATTTATAGCAAGTGACTAAAGTGCTGAGGGGACTAAACTGCGGTTGAAAGAGGGGACACAGTTTAGTGTGACACCATGTGCTTGCTGG
>OMLI01094374.1:0-14604 GCA_900302605.1 Rondeletia loricata
TCTACCTATCCATGCACACACACATGGTCACTCACAGACAGACACACACACACACACACACACACACACACACACACACACACACACACACACACACACACACACACGAAAACACACACACACACACACGCGCATGCACACACACATACACACACACACACACACACACACACACACAAACACACCCACACACACTCACACACACACGCACCCACTCTCTCACACCCACACACACACACACACTCTCACACAGACACACACACACACACACACACACACACACACACACACACACACACACACACACACACACACACACAGGCACAGAGCTCATCATCATGCCATAAAGGCCTGCCTTCAGTGAGCACCCATCATTTCAAATCCAGAAGCCTCTATAGGTGATGTCCTTGTGGCCGTCCGTCTTCTCTAAGTCCTGCTGACGTTGCATGTCTGATTACCTCCAATGGGATCTCTCCATTATCCTCTCGAAATATATTTCTGGAGCAATTCTGTATGACAAGTCACTGGCGTTCATCAGAGGTAGCTTTTCAATGGGCCCGTTATAAATTATCCTATTAACCTTGTGAGACTGAGAGCAACTCTTGATTTTTGCTCTACGTCTTTAGTTGAAATTGCTTCATTAGGCAGCGTAACAATGATCAGAGTGCAGCGTCACACAAACCAGGGACAGCATGTTGGCCAGTGTAATTTGGTGAGGTGAAGGTGTGTCAACAGCTTAGCCAGATGTATGACTAACCTCGTCTCTTTTGATATACTGTGAGGCATGAAAGGAACCCCTGGATTAGCAATGAAAGCCTGATTGATCTGTTGATCTTGTGAGTGAAGCAAAACATATGCACTGCTGACAACAAAACACAACTCTGCTAATACTTCACAGAATCCTTCTAAAGTGAGGGAACTTAATATAAGTGTTAGGATCAAGAATACCAATGTGACCGGCCACACAAAACCAGGACATTTTGAATACTAATGAGTATAAATTAAACGTTTGCTTCAATAATGAGATATCCACCGTTTGACAAACAGTGACATCTACACTACAGTAACTGTTACACCTTGTAGAGACATTTTTTAGAGATATTGAATGATGAACATCGGGTAATGGTCTATGCCTGGTAATGCCTATTAGCTATCCAGAAATGAATCTAGCCAAGTCATTATGCTGGAAGCCCCTTGAAGGTTTCCTTTTAGAAATGATACAATAGGGGCAGTGTGGCAAGTTTGATCTTCAAGGGACCATCCACTTGATAGCAAAAACCTGACAGCAATGCCAGACCCACAAAAGTAGCTCCAGGTTAGTTTGGCTATTTGCCTTCAACTCCAATGACCCGGGCTCAAGTTTTCTGTTGTAAGTGATTTTTCCATTTTCAGCAAGTGTTTCTTATTAAACCATGACCAAAATCTTACTCTAACCTTAACCAAATTGTTTTAGCACAGTGATAGGTCATGTTGCTGCCTGGCCATGCGTAGGTATAGTATAGTATAGCATCAAGGGTGCAAACCTTTTATAAGATATCATATGAACACTTGTATGAGAACATATTAGGGAGTGAAAGTGGGAGGTCTTGGTTGGTGGACAGATATTTTACAGACAAAGCCACTTTTGAACTGTTCTGCAATGAAACTGAACCATTCGTGGGCCGATCATGCCAAATCTTTGTCATTATTTATTCGACAAATGCATTTCCATTGCTATTTATCACATCATTTCTTTATTGAAAAAAGTTCTGCTTCAAGTGAGCATAATTTGTTTTGTGCAATATTGATGATTTCTTTCTGTTTCCATTAAGCTTTTTCTGATTAAGTACATCATAATTCACCCAAAAATACTTGGATGTAAACACGACGGTCGTCATTGTAAATGAGAATTGGTTCTCAATTGACTCATCTGGTTAAATAAAAATAAAAAATAAAAAAAGAGATGTCAACAATGCCAAAGACATAGGTGGCCCCAGTTTACTTTGGCCATGAAATCTCACTAAACGTATTTGTGTAGAAAAGGCAGAGATAAAAGTGAGGTGGCTGAAGCAGGAAATGAGTGGTGTGAAAGATGATCATATCATAAACTTTCTTTGGGTTCAACCCAGGCTCAAAAAATAATCCCAGAGGCTTCCTCCTAGTCTCTTCAAATGCCAGCACCACAGGCAGACTGCGCTCATTGAAGTGGGAAGAAAAACAGAATCTGAAAAATCACATTCAAATTCCACATAGCTTTGAAGGAGCAGCAGTACCACTTCACTGGGTCGAGTTTCGAGAGGCTTTATAAAGCAGCAGTCTTCTCTCAGAAGCGAGTTAAAGTATCACTACATGCATCACTTAGTGATCAAAGTACTTAAATGAGTTTTAAACCAGTACATTAATTTGTTTTTGTTGGGGGGACAAACTCAAACCTTCCATGCGCCTCTCTTCGTTACTACTCATTGAGGCTTAGTCAAGCATTATGGGAAAGGCAGTAATTACATGCACCCATAATGAAGGCGTGCTAAAATATTAATTTGAATTCATCTTTAGAACTACTGTATTGCCCAAGGCTGCAATCCCCCTTTTCCACTTGGGGTTAACTGGTGCAGCATTGTCTGTTGACTGAAATGGCCACAGGTACAGCTGTCTCATGCCAGAGAGTGAGTTTTGGAGTAACAAAGCATTTCTAATTGGTCATGGTTGCCAGATTTGATCCATACAGCCCGGAGAATATGTATTGTTCATCCCACACTGTACTCTGCCACAAAAAAATACATTAATTGAGACCAAGTGGAAATTTAAGGCAACCACAACTCAGTAATAATAACTGAATAAACAAATGAAAATGAAAAAAACGTAATTAAGAATTAAGAAAATGTGTTATTTCAGCAACAGATGGGTGATAGGACGTCAGTACACTGGCACATGTTCAATGACTTACAAGACATAAACTTCATCAAATGGGCCAGTCCCCAACATCTTATCTTTTACAATGACCTTAAAAGCAGTTTATGAGGTCAAGTTATACAAATCAAGTCAATGACGGCGCTCCTATTTTATGTAATTTCCATTTAAGTAATAAAGCTGTCATACTTCCATGCTCCTTTTCAAACCTCTTCTTAAGCCTGTAAGGACTTCACTTACTGTAAATTTAAATCATGTTGATCATGACATATAGTACAACTTCACTTGTGAACACCCTGGCAATAAATAAATTGCAGAAATCCATGGAAAGTTTGGAATATTGAAAAACTTTAAATTGCCTGATCAAAGATTAAAATCATTTCCCATGCTGTTTATCAGCATGATAAAATATTGGGGGAATGGTAGAACGCCCAATTGTTTTGCATTCCCTTCAAGAATTAGCATTTTTGTAAAAACAAGATTGTTTCCATCAAACTCAAAGGGCTTGTAATTTTCATTTGTATTTATTCAAATCAACATGGAAAGCACTACAAATTGCCATGTAATTTCCCCCCAAAAAACATTGCAAAACCAAATGTTGTTTGTAACAATAATCACCAATCTTCCAGACGTGATAGAATAGCGTATCCATTCCAACTATTTTCTTTTAACCTAATGGGATCTGTGTCTACCTCAAACATTCATGGAAGACAAGAAACAACTTATGATTGGAGTTTCTTGAAATCCACTTCAGTTGGATTGAATTGTGACCAGATCAAGGTACTGAACTAAACACATATTGAGCGCGTTTACATGCACACTAATAAACCGATCATAGGCAATTCCCCGATTATTCAAGTGGTCATGTAAAAAGCATAGTGCGCAAATGTAACCGGATAGAGAACAACGTCCCCGGAAGCAGTAAACATCTAACAGCATGGCAACCGGCAAGACTCACTTTTGGACTGATGAGAGCATTTGTTCAACTGTTTTGCAACCGTAAGTAGTGCAAAATAATGAGACACAGAAACCTGACCATATGAAAATAAGCTACGTGCAGCACCATGTTCAGAATCCAAAACAACCGGCAGGGAGTTTGAGTTTTACGTCGCTTCCTTAAGGAGAGAAATCCAACTGAATCATGTAAACCTGAGTTTTCCCCATTATTGCATTACTAGAGTGCATGTAAACACGTCAATCGAATTATTGCCATAACCTGATTATTCCCAGTTACCAGGTTATTAGTGTGCATGTAAATGCGTTCATTATTGTGGGACTTGCTTTATTATTGGGAGCTACAGAGAGCATCAACAATCAATATTTAGGCTTAATGTGATCAATACAGCAAAATACTAATGAATATAGATCTATACATTGCGTTGGTTGTGGAGATGGAGCACTTGCCAGTGATTTGAATCCTATATCAGTCCATATAGAGTGTTGTGCTCATAACACAAGGGTTAAAGGTTGTGTTTCTGTAAACAATACACACACACACACACACTGAAATGGCATATATATTATATAAAAGATTTTTGCCTAAAAACCAAAAGTATTATGGATGGATAGCAGTGGGGATATTCACCAATACACAGAATGTGATGTAACAATCCTTTGTGCCGTAATCCAGGGAAAGCGTTCATACAGAAGCCCAAGTCAGATGATACTGTATATATGTTTTCCAAATACAATGATTACATTACATACTGACGAGCTAATGACAAATGCATTTTTTCAATTCTGATATCATCCTTAGATCAATTGATACATAACAATACATTCTGCCATCTGGTCTCTCTTTAATTAGTCCTCATGGTGTAAACCGAATTCTGAAAATTGACGTTTTAACATGGAAATGTGACATTACATAGTGCAAAAGGTGGCATTTGGAGCAGAAACAATCTGAATAGGTTATTACTTCATTAGGAAAGTCAAAGAATAGCTCTCTGAGAGACAGGCTTTTTGGGGAACTAAATCAGCTTAGATAATGTAATGTCAGAGACCCCCTATCATTAGTGGAGATCTGGCGATTTCCTGTCTAGGCTTTACTTCCCACCACAGTTTGAGTGACAGAAACGATGTTGCAGTGTGACAAAAATCGACTGGGATTTCACTCAGTGGAAAATGGAAGGCTTGTATTTTCCACTGAAGTCCGGATTGCCCAGATTATTTTTAATTAAATAATTAAAAATGTACATGATATATTTTATTCTCTTGGCTTGTGACATTGAGAATGATCAAGAGAGCAACAACAACTGGGAGGCATGGGCTAATTAACAAGTAAACTTTGGGGTGTAGTATATACCTCCAGACCATAACAGTTTATGACTAAGTAAATCTCACCCACCGGTGAGCATGTGTCCCTTGGTAAATGAACTCATGATTTATATATATATATTTCGTTAAGAAAATGGATTAGGAAATGCCGAACACTTTGCCTGATGTCAGCGCTTTGCTTACTGCAGACCCTTAAGCAGCATCGTACCCACAGCAGAGAGGGGAAAAGCCTGTCTCAGTCCCCAGGATGCAAAGAGATAGAGCGAGGGGAGTTTTTGAAATGATGAGCTCTTGTAAATTGATGACTAGTGAAGATCACTGACACAGAACTTCAAAGCTGTGTGGATCCAGGTCACCTGCGAGACAGCTTATGCATTAATGTGTCCTGATTAAAGAAGAGCCTGCATTGATCCACATCCACCCAGTCAGTCTGTCATTCCCCTCCATTAATATTCTTAATGAAAATGTCTCAGAAACAAAACGAAATCACCCATTGAGCATTAACTGATTGCTCCTAGATCAGATGTTAAGAACTAGCCTAATTAAACAACACTTTGTTTTCCAAATTCAGAAAGCCAAAGCCATTCTCCAAGGTCCTCAGTTTCTTATTTTGCATAGTTGATGCAAATATATTTGTTTGCTCTGATGCCTGTCTGAAAGTCCCATGATCCATCCAGTAAGCATTGGATCAAGAGGCATGTCATGTTTCTCCAACGAGCCCTTGTACTCGGACCACTGACATTCTCCGACTGATACACAGCGGGAGGAGCTGTAGAGTAGTAGCATAGAAGTAGCATAGAATTAGAGTTGTCAATCTAAGTGTGACATTTTAAGAGCTGTTCCCCCTTTATCTGTCTCTTCCACCAAACATAAAAATAGGCAGGACATGTTTGTGTTGTGATGTTGAACTGTCACCAGTCTTGAGTCAAAAATGGCCACACATTTATGAACAACATGATGGAGGTATGCTTGATCTGTTCATTTTTCAGCAGTGTTTCAGTGTTCTGCATTTGTTTTTGTTTGTTAGCTGATTTATGAGATTCAGTGCCATAGCAACTTGATATTGTTAAAGTGTGGTCTACATCAACTTTTTGGAGTTTAGCCCATTGGTTACCTTACCAAATACGTGACGAGAGATCGACACGCATCTAAACCTGCCAGGCTTGTTTAGGGGATTAGTCAAATATATACAAAGAATGCACTCTTGGAACTACTTTCAGAGGCAGAAGAGTTCTCTTCCCGCAAGACTTTGAGCATTGTTTTGTTTACACAGGAAGTCTGTTGATTTGTAATGGACCTCACTAATGATGAAGATTGAGATTTTGTGATCAAAAGTTATGAATCTACAGGCCATAGAACAAAAACCAATGCCAACTTTGGATTACCAAAAAGTTTATCTTCATACTTTGGATAATGCTAACGCCTATGATTACTTAACATGATTACTGTATGCTAAAGTGTTAGCATGTGCACCAGATAGAGCTATCTACCGGAGACACAGATGAGTTTGGTGCCAATCCTCTCATCAGATGTTGGGTTAGGCGACCAATGGGCCAAACTCACAAAAAGTCGATGTAGTCCTTTAAGTTTAGAACCACCTGTTCTGTCTCCTAATAATGTCCTCTTTGAAACGTCTCTTTAAACTCATGAAGCAAATCTCTTTGGCCAACAGAAGTCAACTCGATACAGATAAAAATAAATGTCCTTTATTCAGGAGCAATATAGAAAAGTAGCTCACTTATGTCTTTTTGCTACATGCCTAATATCTTTTGTGTCTTGCTATAGGCTACTTTAACTGTGCACTATGAACAGTGTGCACAAACATACAGAGCGAGAGAGAGAGAGAGAGAGAGAGAGAGAGAGAGAGAGAGAGAGAGAGAGAGACATTGAGAACACAGATTCTGCCACGGGAGTTCACATTGTGAAAGGGAAGGAACGGCCAGTGTTTCCTTTTCCCCCACTACCCAGAGGTCTTAATTAGTTTAGGTTAATCATGCACCACTGTAATTGACTACTGTTGTTTCTCCTTTTCATCTATCATTTCACTGCCTGGAACCAACCTGCAGTGGGGGACCTCATTTCACGTAACAGCGGCGATACACCCCGATTCCCTAATATGATTATTAGTTCCTCTCTTTCTCCCTCCCTCTCTTTCTTTCTCCTCTTGCTTTTTTATCTCTGTGTCCTTATGTTTCTCTCTGTCACACACACACACCTATATACACACACCTATACACACCACACACCCACACTACTTCTCTTTTGCAGTCTTCACAGTCACATGAGACCCAATGATCATGGATCAGAAATCAATACGCTAGTCATAACCCACAACTGTTTCTAGGGAAAATACAATACTGAATAGCCATGTGAATGTTGAATAGTAGTAATCTATTCTCTAGCACACTGTGTACCATAGGCACTTGTAATCACAAGGTGCATCTGAACAATTAATTACGCTAATTACATTCAGTTTTCTTTCTCTATTTCTTTCTTTCTTTTTCTTGTGGGATAAGACAGGGGAGGTGGGCTCCTCGCTTGAGATTAATTTGATCTGTTTGTAGAGGTAACCATTTTAAGGCTGTGTTTTTAGTTGGTCTTAAAGACAAGTTTACATAATGCCTTTTTTCCACCACTAAGCTATTGTTTTAATATTTGTTTTATAGCTTATTCAAAGCATCACCCATGTGAATTTGGTACAATTCTACAGTTGTTCAGATACTGTTTGATAATACACATACACACACCTTGTGCTTTTTTTCACTACTTATGGGCTATTATTTTAAAGGAATACAACACCACAAAACAAAATACATCTAATTTAGTAGGTCCTTAGGCAAAGCATAGGCATAGGAGTGTCAGTGCTTCTGACTGGAAATACTAACTCCACTCAGGTATTGTTTGTCCCCAGCATAAGTCTGGGTTTCAAGATTTGCTACATCAAAATAACTGTTAGTTGATGGCTCTCTGTTCCCCTTCTCAGGGACGATGGCTGTTTGTTATGGGAGTACACAACAGCTTAGAAAAGGCTAGCATTAGCCACTCAGCTAATGCACTCTGCTTATTTCCAAAAGCTGAGGTAACTATGGCTACAGAGAGAAATGCCACTGTTGAAAACATAATGGGCGACACCATTTTACACATAGAAGCCATTCTTGTATGAACCACTGCTGAGGAAAGCTTGTAGGAGGCAAGAATGAGCTGCTGCCCCGAGTCAAGCAGCAACCCTGAAGGAGGAGTCGCTGGGATGGACAGACCTAGTGTAAGCAACTAACTATCAGGCGCAATCATTGGTTTTTGAGTGGAAACGGATTGGGAATTCTTCGGTTTCCTGATGGAAACTCAAAATCAATATATATCTATTAGTGTCATTACGGTAAGTGCATGTGCAGCTCAGGTCCCCTTGGTCCCTGCACCCTTGTCATCACTCTGGCGTCTTGTTGGCATGCACTTAGAACAAATCACAACGAAAACCCTGCACATCCTGAGCTCACCTGATGTAAAATAAATAAAGGCATTTCACACCAACTGCACAAAGCAAATTTGTTTATTTGTTGTTCTGTCACATTTTAATGGTCTGTAACCCTCAAGAGGGAGTCCTGCTGTGGGAACTTGTTTTATGATTGAGGCATATCTTGGTTGGTTATCACATTCTAGTTCAATTGTGCCTGCAAATTGCTCATGTCTAATTTCGGTGTGCCACTTTCTGTCTGAATTCAGTAGCTTAGTTTGGGATGGATGGCAAGTCAAAGAGATAGGCTGACTGGACTGTCAGGGTGATGCCAGGCCATCTGCTCCTCTGGAGCGTCCAAGGGGGAGCGAGGGGGGAGGAGAGGAGGAGAAGAAAAGGTATAACATTTTCTTTGGCCTCACCCAGGATACCCAAGAAGTTGACATCAATTGACAACACAATACACATCAAAAACATACATCAAAACATAATGCACATTCAAATTATTTTCTTTCAAAAGCCACATGAGGATCTTGACCAACTGAAGAACTGCAGATGTAGAGTTACATTTCATATGGAGTATAGGAGGCCGCTTGCACTTGAAATAACTACATTCCTATTGAGATTTTTAGTTGCTCATGGTACCCTGTAATGCATCCCAGATGACAGCATATGTCAAACTTTGGGAATAATAGTTGTGCATCTGGGGCCTCATTTATAAACGTACGCCCAAATCATCGGGGCTTGAAAGATGTGTATGCCACTTTCCCGGCAAATGTTGGGATTTATAAAAACCAAACTTGACAAAGCAGTGAAATGTTCAAATTACCGTTCAATCAATTGTTTGTGCTCTGTATCAAATTACACAGACTTTTAGTAATAATATCCTAGAGGAACATCCAGGCCTTAATGATTTATTTGTTGCTTTATTCTAAACACTGTCTCCCTATTTGCAATGAAATTTCATTATGGGCTCATAATAATTGCTACAAATTCAAGGTGTTAAGCAGTTGGACCGAATGTCAAGGTTATAAAAGTGTTGCAATGATGGTGCGTAATGATGCGTTATGGCTGATTTCACCTCCTCTCCACCGGTCGCACCCATTGTCTGATACCCCGAGTCAGAAAATGAGAATAAAGCACTTTTCAAGTCTGTTCTGAAGTCTGTTATGCATTTTTTTAGTCAAATCAAATGAATGTGAAATGTTGAATGCGTGGTTACGTTCACTCTTTCCAAAAACAAAAGGCACATTTAGGATACCTGGGTCAACTGTTACGACCCCGGCTCAGAGGGAAGTAAGCAAAAACAAAAACAAAAACAAAATAAAAGTGGAAAAAGGTGGTGGCTGGGAAACGCCACTCCTACAGTGTCTGCTGGAAGAGAGAGAGTGTGGTGGGGAGAAAGGAGTGCTTATAAGCAGGCTGGAGCATGTTTGGCATATTGGCAATCAGTCTAGCTGCATCGGACATCTTCACTCCACCTGCAGGTTGGGAGGATTAAGACATTTCAGCAGACAGCACTCATGTCAGACGTAACAGCCACTAATTAGGGTTTCCCCCATTATCAAGGCGAGATGTCCCTCAAGGGGAGAGAGCTTCGGTGTCCCCTTGCCCCCGCCAGTGGCACTGACACTCTGTAATGCGCTTCTTGGTGTCAACCTATATATTGGACCTTTTAAAAAAAAATGTGATGAAGGGTCTGGCTTTTGGAGCTGGCAGCATTAACTGCTGCTGTGACATGTTGACACTCAGCAAACTGTGTTTGGTTGGTGATACCCAAACTAAGGCCACCAAACAATACCTCTGGCCTTGCCTTGACCACCTACCAAACACTTCAATTTCACACTCGATGAAAGGTGTTTCATTAACCATTTATGGCTAATTGTGGGAGTTAGCAGGGTGGGATGTGAGGCTTGTTCATGTGCGCAAAATTACAAGTTGATTGGGATTTATAAAGGGAAATTTGCGTGACGGAAAGCGTACTCGCGGTTTTATTAATCAGGTAATTGTTTGCACTTTTCCTAATTATTGCACTTTTCCTATTTTGTACGTATGTAACCTTTTACTGTGGAATCTACACACAGTTTTATAAATGATACCCCTGGTGTGGAGTGTGTATAGGTCACTTCAAAAGAAGAAGAAAAACAAGCAGAAGAAGAAGAAGAACAATAACAAATATAGCAAGCGGCCATTAGCGGGCTCCAAGCCCATGGGGCAAATGAGTGAGAATGTAAGCTTGATTCATCATTATGGAAAAGTTCTACATCTGAAAGACAAAACATTTAGGTGAAAGTCCTGCAACTGCCGGTGATATTGCCATTTGAAAAATTGCCAATTTTGGCCTCCTGGTAAAACTATAGAACGCAATCAAATGTGGCCTGACACACTTTTAAGCCCATCCCAAACATGTATGTGAAATTTGGTTGCTCTAGCATCAAGCGTTTAGGAATTATGCCTTACTTCCTGTTTGCGTGTCTTCGCTGTCCACTTCATTTGTACACCATGGCCAAACAGTTTGGATTTTCAAAACTCTGAGTGATAGCCGTAATCTAGGAAGTCCATATATGAGACTGGATCAACTTTGCAGGAGAAATAGTGAAAATGTAGTTTTCCATACATTTCAAAACGCCAAAAAAATTATCATGGCGGAAATTAAAACCAGAATGTGCAATGGATTTGTCTTGAGTCAAGAAATCTGAAGGGGTAAAAAAGTATTCTCTGCCTTACGGTTCAGGAGTTATTGGCCAAAACATAATGTAGCTTGTTGTAGCGCCATCATCTGGTGGATTTGTTTTTGTTGCCTGAGTAGTTGGGGAGATTTTAAACCTATCCACCAAATGTGATTGCTCGAGGACTTATGGGTACAGATAATTTCACATCAGAAAAAGAAGAAGAATCCTAACAAAAACAACAGGGTTCCAGCAGGGTTCCTGCAGTATCTGGACACCTAATAACAAGAGCAACAAGCAATATTAATAACACTTCTACTACTAGTAGCACTAATAGTAGCAATCGTGGACTCTTGGTCATGGATGTCAGTAAAATTACTAAGGTAGGGATTCAGTTGCCTATTAATACTTCTGTGAATGCTGTATGTGCAATGTCTCCATGGTACTGTGAGTCAGTTTGGGTAAAACCATCTATCAAACGGCATGCGCCACATATAAAAAGCGAATACAGGAGAAAACTGAAGGATGATGTCACTTATTTTAATTGACGAATGTCTGCTTTTTTAGGACAACCCTAAAATAGCATTTGTAAAAGTAAATTTGCACCTTAAGTGTGTAAATGGCATGCTAATTGCATTTGTATTGATTAGAACCTTGAAAAAATTATCATTACTATTCATCACATTTATTCACTGCAATACCTGAGACAGGTGGCAGGGTGGCCTACTGGTTAGAGAGACAGTCCTGCAACTCAAAGGTCACAGGTTTCATCCTCACAACAGCCAATGTCCATCCTTTAACAGTCATGTGTCCTGTTGAAGTCTGTTGAAGACAGAGTTTTCCTCATGTTATAGTAGGATGAAAACATCAAATGAAAGAATGGGGTGGGTGGGAACGGCACTCAAGAGTGGCAGACATGGGAACAGACATCACACTTTGTATTATGAACACTATCAGTATTTTTGAAAAATCCATTCTGGTGGGACTGAAAACTACACTGAAATAATACATAAACCTTCTGTTACCCCTCATGTTTGCAAAGAAACAACCATGCATCCTAACATTCCAAGTAGCTAGATACAAACAAGACTTGTTCAAGTGTAGAGGCGGTCTTGTGGTTCTATTTTGGTTGCAGATTTGTTGATGTGTACAAAGACTTGCACTTTCATTTCCTTAATGTCCTTTAAAGCCAAAGTCACTGGCATGCAAAGCTTGGTATCAATTACCTCCATTGCACTCCTGTCACTCTCTCTTCTCTGTTCCTTACCTCTAGAGGGAAAAAACAGTAACTTTCAGGCATCTGAAGTCCTGGTTCAATGATGGAGTGGGTGACAGGCAACAACAGGTATAAAACAAATAATGCAGAATAGAACAATAGCAGACAGCGAACAGAGAGGGAATGTGACTACTGGCTTACACAGAGGAACTTTTTCCATTGTTAAATATAATCATCCTCTGATCTGCATGCACACTCAAGACAAATTCCTTTGGGAGTTCATTTACATGGCACATTTAGCAACTTCTCTTACTTGCTGCTTTGTTTTTTTGAGGCTAATACATCCCGCTATAAGTGAGCTTGGGACCTATTTATTGGACCTGAGTGACTGCCATCCAAAAGTTTTGAGAGGGGAACTATATGAATATTGAGGTTATCACATTTTTCAACAGGATTCTTAACTGTGATATGTATATGATTTATACTAGAATGGTATTCATAAATATCACTGATAGTCAACCCAATTGCAAATGGAGGCCTAAATATTACATTATCTATTTGTCTATTATTGATTGAATAAAGTCTTCATTCTCTTCTGTAATTAGCCAAATGTTCACCAATTTTTCATAAATGGCATTACTCTCTCTGGGAACATGTGGACATTTGCATAAGAGTAGTACTGTATATGTGAACATAGTCAGGGGATACATAATACATTGATTATATTTGTCAGACACTTCTTTATCCTAAGCACTCTAAAATATGATGACTTGTAAACTTGTCCCATTTACACCAACTGCAATTAGCGCAACGTCAGAGAAAATAATAAACAGTTGTGACGGCGAGATAAAGAATGTCCTCAGTGAAAGCCTGCTGCCGCTTATGGTTGTTGACAACAGAGAATGATATTGTCTCTCTTGTTGTGTTCATGGAGCAGTAAAACAAAAGTAACAATAAATAACATGTATTGTAGAACATTTAATCATGAGGGATATTCCACAACATCCGATAACAAATGGGAGTAGGCAATAGTGACATTTGCATGGTACCTTTCCAAACTTACTCCTAATTCAGTTCATTCATGTTTAAACATTTACAATATATTCACAACGTATCTACTCCACACAATTGTAGAAGCCAACAACAGTGTTTGATATGCATGTATGGCTCAAATCTATGTTCAAATTGTCATGCTTTATGTCCATACACAGCCTTAACAGTATGCGCTAACCAACTGCACTGTTTGTGTACTATTTAATACACACAGGGAGCTAATGTTAAATATGTGTGATCTACTGATTAGTTGACAGTACTTAACGGGAGAAGACATGTTCTATATGTGCCAACCATGTGCATATTGAATATTAGTAATATGGTTAGCACATACTAGATTAGCTACCATTGAGTTCAGCATGTTAATTATATGTTTTTCAGTTGGGTTATGTTTACACATGTATCCTAGTGATGGGTCTATTCACATATCATATCATGTGGGATGTCTAAATAAAAGGATATATTTTCCTATATTGGTCCAGCACCTGCCTTGAAGGTTCATGGATGTGCGCGACCACTTTACAATATTTATCTATTCACATATCAAACATTCATTTGGACAACACGTTAAGTGAATGAGTCAGATTTGTTAGCCAGCGGAACTGAATCGCCAATGGAAAGCCATTTCGAATCGGTCAGTATCTGTGTTTGCACAGCGCTCCGTACAGTTCTAAGCAAACCGATGTATTTGCAAACATAAAATGAGAGTTCGGGACAAAGACAACCACTATCTGCCTACCTTTTCAATTACTTAAATGCTTTTTAGGGTTGGGCATCGTTTGGATTTTAACGATTCTGATTCCGATTCTGCTTTTCGATTCCGGTTCTTAATGATTCTCAATTCCGGTTCTTTGAGGGGCGGGGTCAAAACAGGTCACATGCTTATTTCACAGAAGAAACATTTATTTTTAACAAGACCGTGTGCAAAGCCACGGAACAGCCGGGCACCCATGTAGCTTGGGGGGGAATGCACATACCGCCACCCACTGGAGCAACTTGTGTAGGTTTGAGGGAGTGGGGTTGGGGGAGAGGGGAGTGGGGTTGAGGGAGAG
>OMLI01094377.1:0-10566 GCA_900302605.1 Rondeletia loricata
TACAAAATTGGAGTTCAAAAACATATTGTAAGATATAGAGAAAATGGGACTCCTAACAACCGTGCAAGACCTGGTAGACCACCAAAACTATCACCATCTGATAGACAGTACTTAAAGCTTTCATCTTTGAGAGACAGGAACAAATCAAGCTGCACTCTTGCTTCAGATCTGAAAAAATCCACAGGTGTTTATGTGGATCCTTCCACTGTGAGACTAGAACACAGAAACTGACACCTGAGATGTGGAGTCAGGTTTTATGGACTGATGAGTCTCAGTTTGAGATGTTTGGAAGTAACAGAAGGCAGTATGTACGCTGCCGAAGCAATGAAAGACTCTGAACCAAGTCTACAACCATCAGTCAAGCATGGTGGAGGATCAGGGCGAGGGATGAATAACAACATCTGGAGTTGGTGATTTGGTTTTGATTGAAGGCATCATGAATGCTGATGAATACAAACAAATCTTAATACATCATGCAATACGGTGGAAAACGTTTGATTGAGAACAAATTCATTCTACATCAAGATAACGACCCCTGCTTTTTTTTCTGACACTGAAAAATGTATAACTTGCACTTAATGGCCATTTTGTCTCTGACTTTACTGTACTGTAGGTGTCTTCCCGCATATAAAAAAGCAGAAGAATATGCACTAAAAGAGACAGAATGAAGGCCAGGGAACTCTTTTTAGCATTTTGTCCTTGAAAGTTAGCTGCAAAATAATATTTCACCAATCTGTTGATTTATTGTACCTGGAAGTATGAATATGATTCTCGTTCTGGTTCAGTCTTTTTTTCATGAGATATTCAAAAATACTAAAACCGTAAACAAAGCAAAGCAGTGAATATAGTCTTTCTCTTTTAACTCATCTGAAGTGTAATATGGATTTAACATTTTAAAAAGTACAGCGCCAAAAAACGACAGACTGCCAGTTTTTGAATATACATCTTCACGTTGAAACAATCACACCACCAGGAAGGGGCCACTTCAGCTGACTATTGATTGGACACCCCATAATGCTAAGGCCAAAGTGTGTCTAACATTGCAACAACTATTCCAGGTAATTGTTGACGTACAGTGTCACATGGCCTCTTGCATCAGGAGTTCTGTGGAAAGAGTCAGGGCCCAGTGAGGGTAAAGCCTAAAACAAACACAGGCTCCTGAGAGGACAGAAAGGACCTCAGAGCCGCCCATTGTAAACAGAATCCAGGTAGACTAGTGTTGGAGTTCAAATGCTATCATCACGGTAATGCCATCATATGCACAGTGTTATGGTAGATTAGGGTGTTATCAGTTAAATGCAACGTGTCTCATTCATCACAATAGAACCCAAAATAAATGAAATCACTGGGTTGATGAATGACATTTAAAAGAGGTGATCACTTGGTCAGTTAGATACTTCCTCACTCCTGTTGACCGCCACATAGGTTTAATCTGGCTGAGCCTCTCTCAAATCTCAAATCACTGTAGTTGCTTATATAATATAATAAAAAGACAAGAAATGATAGTGACAATTAAGCTTAAACTTTGTAAAATGTCCAGTTTGTGTGTTTGATAATACAATGAAATACAGTATTACCTCAGGCATGATTGGTCATGGTTGGATCCAAAGGGCAAAGGTTGCATTCGAAAGTGTTTGCCGTACGAAAACGATTAATTATTGATTCTTTGTTTTGATTGAGTGATTAAAACTCTGGAGGGTGTTATTCATTTCAGGGTGGCTGTTGAGAAATACTCTGGACAAAGGGCATGCCTCTAGAGAGAGAGAGAGAGAGAGAGAGAGAGCGAGAGATAAAAAATGGCTGTGTTGAGAAGTGGTATCTGTGGTGATATGTTTTTTGTGGGGGAAAGCTAATAAAGCTAACGAGCCTCTCACTACGAACCTGAGGACTTGCCTCAGGATTTATGTCCATGCTCCATAATGCTTAGAACATACAGTATTTTGTGCTTCTCATCCCATTCAAATGAACTCATTGTACACTGTCCAATGCATTACTGGACTCCACCATTGCTGCAGTCATACTGTGTCATACTGTGAGGCCATATTACCTGAATGCACATAGTGACAGAGAGGAGGATGAGGGGAAAGATCAACGCCATCCTGGAGAACCCCTCTCACCCTCTCTATGATGAGCTGAGGCTGATGAGGAGCACCTTCAGCCACAGGCTCATCCTTCCACGTTGCAGGACGGAGCGCTCCTTTGTGCCGGCGGCCATCGGACTGTTCAATACGACCAGCGACCCCTGCACCAGTAAGCTGTGACCATCCCTGCTGCTGTGACACCTGAATTTCCCCTAAGGGATCAATAAAATGCAATCTTATCTTATATTTCACTGTTCCCTTGCACTGAATGTGAGGTCCTGCACCATGTGTACCTGCACTTACAGTATGTTACTACAGTAGTTCTCGATATGTCCCTGCACCAACACAAGTTCCTGTGCACTAATTTTACTTAAGGAAATAAAGTGATTTTGATTCTGATTATTGCAGTACTGGGCACACATTCATGGAGCGTCTAGGAAAAAGAGTACTGCTGTAGGATCACTGGTTGTGTGAAAAGTTTCTGTGCTGCCGTTTAAATTCACCGAAATACAGCAAGGTAGCATCATTAGCATTCCTACAGCTAGCCCCAAGCTCGCTTGTTAGTAGTTTACAGCTAGCAGTACACACTGGTCTGACTGAGAAATGCTAATAAAGCTAACAAGCCCTTTTTAAAATAACTGAAGGACAAAATGGTCAAACGTTTTGCTATAATGTACTGCCTATCAGTGCCTGGTGAATAAATTAGAATATTAAGGTAACCCTTTAATATGACAAACTAGTCTCAGATCTGCCCTTCTATTCTATCACACTTAAACAACCTCAGGCCTTGGTAGTATCTGTCAAATGCTCAAGCCCATAAAACTGTATCAGACAAGAAATAGTAAATAATTTGCATGTTACAATTCAGTTACTTGATTAATCAGTACAACATAGACAAGAAAATAAAGATTCTGAATTCAGTCTCCTTCCGCTTTTTTAGATGTTACTGCTAGAATGTTTCTCCAAATGATCTTCAAGTGCAGGCCGTCAAAACGAACAAGAAGCCTTTCTTATGCCACTGCAGGTCACGGGCCATGAGCATCACATGTCTGAATGTACTGACGAGCTGATCTGAGACCAGCTATATACATGCTATACTATGCATATGCATGTTGTGAACCAGATTTGAACCTTTGAGATCATAAATACATGGTAGGCAGCTTAGTCTGAAGAGCAATCAGTATGTCTCAACAATTGTCCTCTTAAGAGGGTTAAATCATACAGATTTTTTACAATTGTTTTTGCTATTGCTGTTGCCATTTTTTCATTCTTGTTTTATTCATTATGTTTAATGTATTTACTTTTTTACTTTCCTGACTTTGTAACACTGCTTTTAAAAAGTCCTTTTGAAAAGTGGTATATACATGATTGGTGTTATTAGTTGTTAGTTACAGCATTAGGGTTGAAGGCTCTAGAGTGCAGTTACACCTCCTGGTTAAGGTTTGGGAGGAGTGAGTGTGTGTCCTGCAGGCTCATTGGGTTAAGCCACATACTGTGTACTGGTGATGCTGTGCGTATGAACCTGGCCATTGGCCTTTAAAAAGCAGGGGTGAGATACTGTCATAGGACGAGACTTTACTTCAAATAGTTGCAGATGGACAATCAGCCTTTGTGACCTTTAACAAACAAGTTCTGCAGGCCAGTCACACCCAGATACACTACATGTCAAATAACATGACTGCAAATTAAAGGACTCCACGAGGCCACACAGTTAAATGATTATAGATGTCATGACTTCTTTTATTTTTTGCCAATGGCAGCATTTCTGAATGTTTCCTTTCATAACCATGGACTGCATTTGTGGGCGGGAAGAATGTATGCATTAATTCATAACGTATGTGTGTGTGTGTGTGTATCTGTGTGTTATCCATGTGCATGAGGAGCCTCTGTGGCTGCTGACTCTGCAGGCCATATCAGAGATCAGAACATGAGGCATGAAGGCTGAAGTTTAACCAGACATGTCAGACTTATCTCTCTCTCTCTCTCATATCTATGTCCCACTGTACAACCCCCACCCCTTTATTTCCCCTCTCTTTCACGGCTTGTTTGCATGTGTGTGTGTGTGTAACCCCTCCCCCAGTTCCCTGCGTAGAAACATTAACAGGAAATTCACAATTTACAAACCAGACTCAGACACACTAGATTGCTCTGTACATTTAGAACGAGGCCCAAACCTCTTGAGGACAGAGGGCTGGCCCATGTTTGACAGTCAAAATGAGTGACACTCATACAACTCGCATGAGTGTTTTGAAATTAATTATTATTAATTATTCTCCCATAAGGTTAATTAATTATCACTATTATTAAATAGGACTTTTGGACCCACAGTGCAATCGTTTGGCTTTAGAACACTTGGATCCTTTTTGGATCTCTAAAGAACCAGAACCCGGCCACTTTAGTTCTTTTGTAGAAAGCTGATACGGAGCAGCGCTAGCAAACTCGCTGTGTGTTATGTGGACATAAAAACTTCACCAGTGTTTCGACTGACATGAGGGTAGATAATGACCAATTTTTCATTTTTGGGTGAACTATTCCTGAACTAGTCTGAGTTGATTGGTGTGGTTAAGATTGAATCTGTCAACCCCTCACAATACCAGTGCCAGATAATTGTTGCTGACCACTGGCCCCCACCAAGCCTCGGGTGCGTTCAGCCCCGACAAAACATAGCAAAACGTTTATTTAAACGGAAACGGTGGTGCGTTGAACACCCCGTTGTGTTGCAAGTGTTGCAACTATGGCAGCTGAGAAGGCCATTCTTTGCATTCTTTTAATACGGCGGGGTTTATATACACGTCGCTGCTGATTGGGTAACACCTCTGACACACCCACCAAACGAGAGAAAACATACCTCAAAGCCCGTTGCACACCGTTTCGAGGAAATATGTCATTCAACCCGGAAACCGTAGCAAAACGGTGCACAACGTTTTCAGATTGAACGGGTGGGCAAATCTGGTGTAAATCAGCCCGATAATCCTCTAGTGCAGTGGTTTTCAATCGTACCATCATGATGCGGTTTTCATTCCAACTAAGCATAGTGTGTCACCAGCCTTACGCAGAATTCACACCATCAGCGGAATTAAAGCGGCAGCGGACAAAGCTGAGAAAAGTTAAACTTTGTCCGCTGAGGTTTGCGGCGAGAAAAAGTGGCAACCAATCAGAAAACCGCCGTAATGCCGAATTCAGACCAACAGCGATAGCGTTTTTCCGCTAAATGGGTGTGTCCTAAACGTCCGAAACCTCCCCGTCACCTTCGTGTGCCTCAATAATATGCTACCGATGTGAAACATGCCAAATCTATATGATCGAACTCACCTGTGATGCCGAGCATAGCCGCAATGTTCTCCCAAATTCTTTTTTTTTGTGTTAATGTTTTTGTAGTCTGCAAGAGACTTGTAATATACAATTGGGTACGAGGAAATGGCAACAATCAGGCGGTCCTCCATGTCTTCCATGCTATGTTTCGGGTGGGAAGGAGTTCTTGGAAACGTACAGCGAGCTTGTTTTCTGAGTGGTTGCCGCTTTTTCTCGCCAAACCTCAGCGACAAAGTTGAACTTTGTCCGCTTTTTGCTTTCTCAGAAAGCGGCAGTGGAATTCCGCTGATGGTGTGAATTCGGCGTTAGCATTTTGTGACCCTAACTTAAGCCCTTTTTTGGTCGCGCAGTTGTCTGACAGGAAGATGTGTCAATAACAACGCGTGTATCATTTTATAGGTTTCACCTGAATTCAAAATGAGTGCGTCGAAGCTACGGCGTACCACACGGACTACGGCGGTGCAAGCATTTATATAGTTCTGCGTCGGTGATTCTGCCACCAACGCCGAAATCGGCGGAAATCAACCGGATACAGGTAGGAGGAAATACGAAGTGGGACAATCACAGTGCTTATGGTCTTGCGTTGCCCTACGCGCAGTTACATTTTTGGCGAGGTGAGCCTCTGCGGGCTACGCCGGCACCGGAAAGACCTAACGTAGCTACGCCGTTGTTTCGACGCAGAAGTATAATACATCCATGAGCATACCCATCCCTGTACCCTCGCCTCCGTACTTCCGGGTTGGAACTCCAGTGTGTTTCTATCCGCTGATGAGGAACTAGTTGGGGAACTTGCATCAGCCAGCAGGGGCGGTCAGTACAGCAGGGGCGGTCAGTTCGTGTTTGTAGTAGAAAACACAACAATATGGGCGCAACCTGTGATGTGAACCGAAGCGAAGTATAATACAGAATATAACAGTTTATGGACAGTCGATTTGCAATCGTTTAGCTACAGCTCTCATGTCCTGTTTAAGAGACGACGAGCACTTTTATTTAGCTTTAGAAACGTCTCCGCTGACTTGAACAGTGGTCTTGATGCTGGACAGTGGAGCCGACGAGGTGACCGGCATCACAACTTTACTTGAAGAAGCTACAGAAGTAGTCGGAATAAGCTAGGGGCTTTGTGCAGCCCAGTCGGTACTGACAGTGCGGATTGATATTAATATTGGTCCTGGTTACCGGCTGCATCAAGGTGTATCTCTGTGAATGTAACGTTACACGTGTTGCAAAGTGCAAGGTCCCCCTCACTGCACACAGGCAGACATGAGATGTGACCAGCTCTAGCCACAGCTCTTCACTTTCACCTCTTCAGCTGGATGTTGTGTTGGTTTTTACTGTTTTATATTTGATACGCTCGTTTTACTTCCACCGGAGATGTCCTGCCTTTTGCTGGGAGTTATACGAAGGTGAGTATCTTGACTTTCTGTGTCTTTATATCATATTATTATGTTGTTCAGTGTTTATGTGTGCATTGACAGTACACGGACTCATACTAAAAAGCATTTCAATGTACTTCAGAATATGTTTAGCTATAACGGTATGTTTCAAAATATACAAAAGTGTATTTGTACATGTAGGTGTCATTCATTCTAAATCTATTTTGGACATATTTTCTTAATATGTGCTGTTGCCAACATATATCCAAAATATATATTTTTGGCTACTCAAAGTATATTTTGAATGAATATGTCATCTACATGTACAAATACATTTTGGGCCAATTTTGTATATTTTGAAAAATATCTTGTAAAATGTATTAGGCCTACTGGCAAAAATTTTTCCAGTCACAGTGTAGTTTGGGCCTACAAGACAGCATTTTATCCTCTCTGACTATTAGTTGGCTCAAAGCTTTTAACAATATATTGGATATAGATAAGGATACTTTAAACCAGTCATTGCAAACCAATCTGAGATATGGCCTTTGACAATATTCCTAGATAAAATTTGGCGTATATGCTTTTATTACACAGGAATCACGCATCCCTCAACTTCTAGAACAGCCTTCATTTCCCAAAGGGTGACATTTAATTAAATGGACCGCAAATGTCCTTATTTTTTTAGGATTATACCATGAGTCTAACCTGGTTGTGAAATCTATTTGGGTATTGACTGTCAGCCTGCTGCTTCCAAAAACCTGACCGACTAGATTTCAGAGAAACAGCCTGAGATGAGTTGACAATGATACAGGGCTCACGGATGTCTTTTATGAAACACTGTACACATCAAAGCTGTATGTGGTTTTAAAAAAAGAAAAAGCACTGTCATCCTTCTACATTCCCTCTCTTCACCACTCTTTTCTCCAGGGTTTGTGATGATACCGTGTCACACAGGGACTCGGGAGTAAATGTGAGCGCTCCATGGCATTGTGTGTGCTTTTGTTTTCCCATCAGGGATGCATGTGAGTGACTGACTGACTCTGTGGCGAGGGCATGTGAGTGAGTGACTGACCCTATGGCGAGGGCATGCGAGTGAGCGACAGATCAAAACTGAAAAAGGGCCCATGTTCCTGTGCATTTGTGGTATTGTTTGTGTTTGTACTTGAGAGATTGTAGGGGCTGGAATCTGCATCTACCATTATTACCTTTCTATCTGCCTGAATATCCTGAAGGACTTCCCATGGCATGTTTAAGGCTAACGTATGCAGTATGTGTGCATGTGCTCTCCCAGCTTCATGGGTAGACTCTGCCCTATGAGACTATTGATCAGGACTAGTTAGGGCAGTGTGGGTGTGTGCTTGTGGTGCATGTGGATTGGCCTGCTGATTTGGAGGTGTATTTCATTGTTCTGGGGGAAAAGGAACCACGCTCGGCCCAGCTGGAACCAAGAGATGGCCCGGGGGGGAACGGGGGTTTGAGAACGGGATACGTTCACAGGGTTATCTGTTCTCGTCGTGCCTCTCTCAGGTGCTCTGTTCTGGATAACATCCCTGCTTACAAAATCTCTCACTTCTTGGCGATGCCTTGTTTCAAAATCCCCCTCACTCAGAAGTCATGATGGGAAATTAAATTATACCTTTTAAATGCTGCAAGGTAGTCCCCACATTTTTATAAGTCCAGAGCACGTATAAAGGTTCTGCAAGCCTCCGTAGATGGTGTTTTACGGTGTTAAATCTATTCCAGTTTTCTTGATCTCATCAGGTATGGGGGATGGGGTGAGGAAAGGGGAGGATGGGATCAGGGGAGGGAGAAAAAAAGGCAGACGGGATGAATGAGTAGGGCAAATGGAGGGCAAAGGTCATTGGAGGCTGCTGAGGACTTCTAAAACATTTTGAGGCAAAGGGAAGAATAAGAGGCACGGATCTCAACCCACTGCTTTCTCCCTCATTCTCTATCTGAAGTCAGCCAGTGCCTGTGCTTCAGCAAACAAATCATTAACAGTTAACGAATGCTTTACTTCTATTCATTAATTTCAAATTCAGTACAACTCATCTCCTTTCTATTCGTAATCACATTTGAGATCATACTGAGCACCACACGGATGGTTATGGTAATTAGTGGCATGACAGAGCGGATGGTTGGGCGCATGCTTAATTGATTTTCTGCGGGGGGGAAAGACTATAGGTCCATTTAAAGAACAGACTGTAGACCTTGAAGTAGATTGATTCTCATCAAATTTCACAGATAAGACTGACAAATTCTTGTGCTTTTTTGGGCTTGCCTTGGGCCAACACTTCTGGGGCAAAAGGTCAATCCTGGGTACTATTATAACACTATTCTTCCTTTTTGTTCTCCTTCCATTTATCTTTCATTTACCCGTTCACACCTAAGTCAAAAAGTGTGTAAAAGTCTTCTAAAAAACCTTTGATTTCTGCTGTACATCAGTGTTGTTCCAAGGAATCTTAGGTGGTAAATTAGGCAGTGGAGCCAGTTAGATGGGTATGGGGGATGTAACTTATAATAAGACCAACCAACAATCTTGACAGACAATGCAGCTGGAAATTCTGAATCCCAAATGCAAGCGATGAGGTTCATTCTAAGCCATATGTAAAGGCAAGATACAAAACAAAATGTTTTGCATGATACCTTGGTTGTAAAAAAATTTTTTAGTTGGTCAGAAAAAACACTTGGCCTGGCTGTTAAGCAGTTAAATATGCAGGAAAACCCCTGCACATCTGCAAAGCTTCATTCTGAGAAGCACAAGTGTTGAGACAATGAGATAAAAGTTGACCTTAGTTAGAAAGGCCCACAATCCAAAACTGCTAGTCATATCACATTCATACTCAACTTTGGATGTAAAATCCATATGTAGATGAGCGAACAGCAAAGAAAGACTAACTTTAACTCACAATGTAAATATGTTTTTCACTGCATGTCAAGCATGCAGTGCCAGCATGAACTGGAGATTGTTCATGATTAATTACCAATACACCAATGGTTAAACAGCTGGCATGCTGAAGGATACATGTCCTGTGGGAGTTTGAACCCTGAGGTTGGCATTAGATTGTTCTTGGCTCCCTGTCCTCTCACCATCAAGTTACACGTTATCTTCCCAGTGTGTGCCTCTAGGCTGGCCTACTGTGCATGCCCTTTGTACTCTCTGACCAGATGTGTGTGCGTGTGTGTCAAAGTCAAAAGTCAAAATGTTTTATTTATCAAGTGCACAGTATAACACAAGGTCATTCTGAACAATGAAATTCTTAGGACATGGCAAGCAACAACTACGTAGTAGACAATAAAAAGATCAAAAATAAGGGCAAGAATAGCAAAAATATACATAACAGTAAAACAATAGCAGCAGTTCCAGAGCCAGTAAAGATGGGGAATATAGACAGTAAGAATAAGAGTATAAAATATTATAAATATAAAGTGAAGGAGTGCCGATGGATATGTACATTACATTGTGGCGATGTACATTTAATGTACATAGGAAGTGACTAGAGCATATATTGGGGTGATCATGTGATCAATGTGATCACTGAGATTAATGTTGCTGGTTGAGAAGCCTGATGGCTTGGGGGAAAAAACTGTTTGTGAGTCTGGTAGTCCGTGCCCGGATGCTCCGGTAACGTCTACCAGAGGGCAGCAGCGAGAACAGTCCATAGCCTGGGTGGCTGTAGTCTTTGATGATTTTCCGTGCTTTCCTAAGGCATCGTGTGTGGTAGATGCCTTGCACGGAGGGGAGGTGGCAGCCAATGATGCGCTCCGCTGTCTTCACCACCCTTTGGAGGGCCTTGCGA
>OMLI01094378.1:0-11269 GCA_900302605.1 Rondeletia loricata
GCACAGTACCATCACCCACCGGTGTGAATGTGTGTGAAAGAATAATGGTTTCTGTAAAGCGCTTTGAGCACTTGGAAAAGCGCTATATAAATCCAATCCATTATTATTATTATTATTAAGGTGAAATACACAACTACAGGCCGAGGTTCACTAATATACACCAATGAAACCGTTCTCTCTCATACAGTTATGATTCATTTAGCAAACAATGTTACATTTTATTATTGTTGTTATTGTGCAGCTGATGGATGATTCTGTTTGGTGAAACTGAGAATGAGACAAGAAGCCGATAAGAGGGAAGGCGCTGCCAGCTTTGTGACTGATATGAAAGCCAGCCGTGGAGGGCAGAGATAAACAAACAATCATGGAGCGCGGTCTGTTAATTACTGCACTCTAAACACACTGACGCATGCACGCATGCCACGGCCTTTCAACAGCTGATCAGCATGATGTTGCATCCTTGACTGTGTTCACTTAAATTCCACTGACACAAACACACATACACACGTGTGAAGAAACATTTCCCCATGCCCCTAAAGACTGTGGCTTAACCGAGTAATGGGTCAGCACAGTCAGATCACACATATGATTGGTGTAGCTGTGTGTGTGTGTGTGTGTGTGTGTGTGTGTGTGTTTGGCAAGAGAGAGAGGAGAGACGGAAGTTAAATTTGACAGAAACAGGAAAGTGGGAAAAGAGGATACAAACACACATACATGCACACAGACACACATACGTGTTGTGAATACTGTACATGTGTGTATACAATAGTACATGTGTGTATACAATAACACAAATGCATATTTACAATATAAATACATACAGTATTTATACACATGTACATACTGTATATATGTGTATTTTAAAAAATATACATTTTAGAGAGAGAGAGAGAGAGAGAGAGAGAGAGAGACACCTGACAGACAGATGAGGTGATACTATTCACTGTCTCCAGACTAAGGACAGGTCAGGGCTTTCCCACTGGATAATGAGCTAAGCAGCACTTTTCACTTTCATTGAGTAACACTGCTTAAACGGCTTTGGCTTGTCTCCTCGGGCCTCCTCGTGGACTTTGGCCAGGTAACACAGCAAAGAGATTTTTTATTTCAACAACAGCAGCCAAATCACAGTCTTTACACACAGATCCTTGCATACAGAAAAATGCTCAGCTGAAACGGTCGTGGCTTTTGATAAGGCTATTTTCTCTCTTGTACATGCAGTACTGAATTAAAATTCCTTATAAACAAAAAGAGCGCTTGTACGCGTCCCAGCAGTATGAGGCATAGTTCGGAAATGAGCAGTGTGAAATTGGATCCAGGCAACATTTTAGAATGAGGCAACAGCAGCAACAATAGAATGAATGAGCTGCTGAGTTCACTGAGTGAAGCAGTTTGTATAACTAACTCCTGAATACATTTACACTGACATTGTTTCTGAAGGTGAGGACGCATCTAATTTACAGCGCAGCACGTGTCTTTACTCCCGTCACCTCAGCAGGAGTAACCCTTCCAGGCATGCTCCAAGACAAACTAATGTCAATATAGTTCAGTCATCAAGTCAGTCTCAGGCAACAAACAGGCCCGTAAGATTTGCCCCTTGGCAACAAAGTGGGACAAAGAGGAAAGATTATTAAGCCAAAGTGGGAATAGGCTACTAATGCAGATCTGTTCTCAGCCAGGTAACAGCCCATCACTTTAACGAAACATACTGTAACAAGCAGGGCATTTTAAGGGGAAGCTAAGGAAAAGGTCTGTATTAAACGTTGAGTATAGTATGGCCTATGGCTGCTGCGCTGATTATAGCCCCTGTCCATGCTCAATTATATGCTCATAACGTTAGGGAAAATATCAATCAGAGCTAATGTAAGTTGTAGCTGTAGTTATAGCCTAGTCACCATACACGCGTTTAGCCTGATTGAGTATGTGTCAAGGCAATGGGAGCACAGAATACATGAAACTGTGCAAATAAGCTGGAGCAGGGATGGAAAATTAGAGAGATGAATGGAGGGGTAAAAACAGAAACAAAATGGGAAAGGAACGAAAGAAAGAAAGAAAAAGAGAACTGTGACAGTCTGATTTCTGAGGGAGAAACATGTCAGATATCCCACCGGGCGTGAAATTGAGTTGTAATAGCACTTTCAGTTCATATTCAAATACAGTCATGCATACTGATAACTACAGCACTACAGCTTGTCTGCCTGCTGCACGTTTCAATCAAATCTACTTCAAATTAAGAGAAAGAGACAAGTGGAGAGAGAGAAACAAAAACGAGGCGGTTGGATGGGACGTGTGAAACCAAACACAAACTCTTCAGAAATTTTATTCAAAATATTTCTCTGCTGCACATTCAGTAAAATGCCGAGCAACGGCACAGTCCCCTTTGCTACTTATCCGCTATAACCATATGCATTGCTTTGATCTGGGGCTTTGCTTTTCATTTACATATCCCTGTGTAACGCAGCGGAGGATGGTTTCTGAGCCTCATGCATTCATGGGACATAATCTCCAGATCAAAATACACACGCACAAGCATTCAGCGGGCCGTCAACGCGCAACCACGACCGCTACACAATGCCATCAATTCACCATGCCAAAATAACAAGTGGCTGACTGCAGCAGTTTTATTGATCTGCGGCGCCCCCCACTACCCACTCCTGTCTCCCCGTCTTTTCTATTTTGACACCCAATGGAGCACATCTATCTAAACCTGTGAAAGCCAATGGGGATGTGCGGCGAAGGGTTCCTGCTGTGTGCAAACGTGACTGTCAGCAGGGGTTGGGGGGTGTGGTGGTGGTGGGGGAGTACAAACTTTGGAGTGACCTCTTTCTGAGAGGCGCACTCTGCTATCAGAGGCTATTTCTGGCCAGGCTGCTAGGCTGGCGATAGGAGTCCGGAGGCCTGGCAGTATGCATCACCCATTTACTCTTCCAAACGCCAGCAACTCCATGACCCAACACATCACAGATTGCAGCGGGTGACGTCGAATGTGTTCCTGATTAGCAACATTCATACTGCCGACAAGACGTGCATGTGTCAACGACCCACAAAGTTAATACCAACTAAAGATGTAGATGCTTTTCCATTATGTAACCATCTCACCCCGAGGGTTGCATCAGGACACTGAGCGATGCATTAGCAATTCCCCCAGGAAAATTAAAAAGCTTTGTTACATAACTGTCTTCACCCCACAGGGCTGTATCAGGACACTCAGCAATTCAGCAAAAGAGTTACTGAGAATACTGTAAGACTTAACATAGGCTTCAGTACAGTGCAGTAGAGGTCTATATCAGCAATGAATGATTCACTACTATGCCATAGAGCAGAACACAGTGCACTTAAAACATGGTCATGGTCAGGGTCACAGTGGCTTATCAGGACATAAAGTAGAGACTGCATGTGGTTGTACTGTAATATCTCTTAACGAGAACTAAATGACCAACATCTGAAAGTGTATGTCAATAGCCACTACAGTATCTACAGTAGTTCAAAGGTAAGTCCACAGTGCTAGACACATTTTAGCCAGAGCATCCTAGAGTAATAAATTCACTAGCCTAGTACCAGGCATTATTTGATAGTGTGAGTGTCACATTGAAAAAATATAAGCGACATACAATTTTTGAAAACTTGAGAAATAATACATTTGTCTGGTTCTCCAATTCAATAACAATGAAGAAAACAGTTTCTCCATTTCCCCGGTCTTTCAAACTAAGGAAAATATGAGAAACATGATATAACCTTCTACCTTCTTCGACCGAGGCACGTGGGTGTGTAAGGAGCTGAGGACGACGGCAGATGCTGGCAACAGACACGATCCTGCATTACACTTTAAGCAGGGTGGATCGATGAAGCCTGAGTGCTTCTCAAGTTGCATGAGTATGTATGACAAATTAATGAAACCTCCACGGCATGCGTGTACTGTATATTTGAAGAGTAGAAGAGTCATCAAAGCTATTGATATGCAGACAGTGGCCCAGTGCCAGGGTGGTGGAGCTCCCTGCACTTTTGGACTCTGACTTTTTGTTTTAGACTACACTGTTAAAACAGCACATAATACATACACAGCCAAAGTTCAAACTAAATGACAAGAAATGTACCTTGTATGCAAATTCCTCATACTGACAGACGAAAAGTTTTACAGTACCTGGATGCATGTCTTTGAAGTGAAATCAATGGGCTGGCTAAGTCCTGCTTTAACGGTGTCTCCAATAAACTTTAGAAGGCTGATGAGGGTAATTAAGATTAGAAAGATGCTATCATGTCTCACTCAAATGAGAGGGGACCATAAACAGTTTTAAGGCCAGCTTTGCCTTTTCATTTCCCCAGACCTTTTCAGTCTTTGCAGGAGCTAGAAGAGGATGAGGAGGGCCTTTTTCAAAGGCTGTGTGAACATTATTTAATAAATTCCATCTAGCTATCTCTTGAGAAGCTCTCTTTAGATCAATAATTTCGTTAAATTTTCATTATCCACGTGCATCACTGCAGGAATGACTTAGAGTAAAGAAACCCACGAATGCATCCCCCTCCTCAATATCCACCTCCCTCCCTTTTGGCCCTTGTCCACTAGTTATGACATCATCAATCATCACCCGCTGGTTAGCAGATGGTGCCCCATTACTGACCCCTGACAGATGGAGAAGTCTGTGTTACATGTATACTGATTAGGGTATTTTACACACACATACACACACACACACACACACACACACACACACACACACACAAAACAATGAAATCATCTTTAACCACAGCCATCCTTTTCCCTCGTCCAAATATCTGACCAGAATTTCTAGGTTGCAAGCGGCTTCCCTGCAGGATGTGGCTCTCAGCTGGGATTTGGCAGACAAACCGAAAGACCCAGGAGTTAAGAAGCTACCCCTTCTGCAACTAACTTCGAACAGCTGAACAGGTCAAAATAAAACCTCAGTGCAAATGTACCATGACATTATGGTGTTTACCAAGCCTGGGTTGTTGGATCAATTTAAAGTATGGAGATACAGCCCTGATACTATGCTGAAAAGGCAAAATGTAGAACTGCTTTAGCAGATGTCTACTCTCCAGATCTAGCTAAACAGAAACCAACATGCATGTCCTCACAAGCATGCACACACACACACTCACACATGCACCCAAAAGTACAGCATAAATAATTCCTCAACATCCTACCGTCGGAGGACAGCTCCTTCAGAGATGTGTTGTTTCGCCAATGAACAAAAAGACGACAGTAAACATGAACACCTCTGACAATACAAACATTTTTCAACTCAGAATACTTGTAGCATTAGATGCTTTGATGTATACCAGTGGGATGCAAGTTTATTCACTCTTCTACTCTACAGTACCCGAGTTAAGTGACCTTGGAACTACACACCCTCTCCCTCCCGCCTCCATGCGCTGTATGATGGATGAAGAATGGAGTAATGAATCCCTACCCTTCACTCCCTCCACTACAATCCTCCACCCACCCACTCCAATCCCCATTTGAGGTCCAGTCTCATTTGGCTCCCAGAGGAATGCGGTCCAGAGCAGCAGCAATTTGCATTTAAAGGCCGTTCATTTTACATGCCTCATGCCTACAACTGAACGAAAGGTAGATTTGCATTTTGAATACCTGAAAATCGAAAGCTCGAAATCAGTCAGTCAAAAAAGAGGAACTGGGAGCAAAAATATTTTTAATTGAATATGCTGCATCCTCTAGCACTTCTGTGTAATTACGAAAAACGATAACAAGCTACATCCACAGAGTCCACACAGTTTGATGTAGCACACATTTTGGAAAAATCATCTCTGTGACCAAATGAGATTGCACTCCAGACAGACTTACTGTAGGAACCCCAAAGGCAGCTCCATCCTCAAGTCTACTGGCCATGCAGGGACAGAGAGCTGCAGAGAGGAAGCTAATCTCAGCTCATTCACACTGCCTGCTCCACTGCCCCCTGCTGCCCTGGCCCTGCACATACCCTCAACTCTACTTTATTGCCATTCCACCTTACACAGTGAAACAGTGCACAGTGAAAGCAAAAAACGTTTCTTGGGGTCACAACACATTCCAAGCAAAAGTAAATATAAGATCAGCATGGAGAATACGAAACAAAAAAGTGCAAGCACAGACAATACAAAGCAATACAGTGCAAACATAACAAAATGGTCCAATGCAGTAATAGTATAAGTGACTGATGTACTTCAAGTAATTCAGCATTAGCAGAATCACAGTATTGTATTAGATGGGATTACGTTGGGCATGGAGTACAGGATGTAGGTATAAAGTTACTGGTGTGGCTCATGCTGTATCTCTGAGTCACAATGGTCGGTCACTGTGAGTCTACGACCCTCCAATACCACCGTCTCAAGGTAACAAGGCCCTCCCTTCTCTCCAAACTGTCATTACTCTTCTCCGCTGCAATCACAAGCACAGCAGTTGAATTCTGAACATCCCACACCAAATCCACATTCCCTTCTCAGCCGTGTCAACCACAGCTTAGCTTACAACATCCTGTCACCTCGTAAAGCACGTGCCACCTCCGCTGTGAAATCTGATTGACGGGTGACGAGGTGGTTGCCGCGTACATGCTAACTAACCCACATCTTGTCAGCACGTTTGTCCCATAATGTCTCCATATGGGTTGAGCTCCTGCAGTATTGCTCAGGATTGTTCCATGTCACATGGCACAGCTGTGGGAGGCTCACAATGAGGGCGCAACAAGCTGTTGCGACTGCTCTGGAGGTTTGACGTTCCTTCAGATCATTTTTATGGCATTGCTAGATAGTACAGAGACAGAAAAAAATGGATGAGAGGCAGGGCATGGCATGAGACAAAAGTCTCATGCCAAAAGTCTCAAAGGAATATGCGCTCTTCCTCTCTACTTTTCTCTCCCTTCATCTTCATATGCATCCCCAAATCACCTCTCAATCTCACTCCACTCTGGTCAGCTCTCTGTCTGTGTACAGACAGCTTTAACAAATCCTCATCGGTAAAAGGGGTGTTTCCACCAGACGTCGGGTTGAAATCAGAGCTGACAGAGGGAGCAGATGGTGATATTTTCCCGATGACCTCTTTTGGCTTCTACAGCAATTCTCCACTACCTAGTTCCATCCCTGCCTCCCTCTCTCATCACGCTTGCGGCCCTAGGCGATAGATTATACAGCCTTCACTGAAGTTTACTGCCTTGTGAAGCGCCTGCTCCCTCGTCTCAGCCCCGAGTCAACAGCGTTACGCAATGCAGCCGCTGGCAAATGGTTCTACACAGACACAGACGCCTTTCATGCAAAAACATCAATTGAATGGGCCGCGTTCTGAAGTGGTGATTACTTATTCATTTTGATAAGCTTGTTTGTATTGCACATTTCGAGACATCAGCATCCATTTAGATTGTGAGAGATCTTGGGGAGAAAAGACATCAACTAGCTCATCAACAGAGATATCCAATCCCCTCAGGAAAGAACAGTGACAACCCTTTTATGGAAACTGCATCTTTCACATTCTCCTCATGCATACAAAGCGGCTCTTTCCCCAGCTAGAGTTTCAGCTGTTTATTCAGTGGAGTAATCCAGCTCTCAGAGATCAGTAGTGGTCTATATGTTCTGTATTCAGTCAGGGTGCCTTGAGTGGTTAATAGGAGGACAACATCAGATCCTCTTCAACCAGCTCTCTCCGTCTAATACACTATTGTCCTCACTCGCTTCCTTGTCATCACACATCGTTGTCTGCGTGTCATGGCACAGCCGTATCGACTTTCCATCATGTGGCAGGTGGCTGGCTCTGTTTCTGTGTGTGAGTGTGTCTGTGAGCACACTCAACAGGTTAGCTGCCAATCCAAGAGAAAAATCCTGTTCCCTTGCCCAGATCTACAAACTTCCTGTCATGTCATGTGTGCACAAAATGAGTACAAAAAACAGCAGACTCTGTTCTGCATCAACAACTGTGGATGACTGCCATCTTTCCTAAATCACACACACAAAAATATAGACAAAGTGTACTGTACACTCACAGACGGTACTTTGCCCACACCATCAGCTATCATGATTGACTGTACATGTGCTTTGAAGTTATAGTTTCCCCAATATATTATAATGGCAGGAACACACAAGCGAGAGCACATTTCCCCCATACTGGCCTCCCTCCACTGGCTCCCTCTACGTTTTAGGATTAATTTTAAGATTTTATTGTTTGCTTACAAATCATTAAATGGGCTAGCTCCACCCTATCTCTCTGATCTTTTACAGCGATATGTCCCTTTAAGGTCACTCAGATCTCAGCTCCTGGTTGCTCCTGGTTGTCCCTAAGGCAAGGCTTAAGCTCAGGGGAGATCGCGCTTTTGCGGTTGTAGCCCCCAAACTCTGGAACGAGCTGCCTCTGCATGTTAGGCTGGCCCCTACACTGCCTGTTTTTAAATCTTGCCTCAAAACACATTTTTACTCCTTGGCTTTTAACTCAGTATGAGAGTTGCATTTTCTTTTTCGTATGGTCTTTTTGCTTTTATTTTATTGTTTTTCTGTCTTTTAAACTGGTCCTTGTGTTTTTATTGTGTTCTATAGACTGACTGCAGTTCCCTTAACGGCCACCGGTGTCAGTAAGAGTAACAATTTACATAGGGCCTTTAAATGTGCTTTATAAATAAAGTTGGATTGGATTGGATTGTTTCCCATGCACTGCTTTAACAGATTCCTAAAATGTGTCCATTCCAGGAACATTCCTTATGAAAAGAGAAAGAGCCCTTATGGCATCAAGTGAAGAGAGAAAACAGCACTGGTTGGGAAGCTGCTGAACAATATCCTTGGGAGGTGGTTTCCATGGCGATGACACAGCGCTTGTCCCCTTGCTCATCTCTTCTGAGTGACCTGAGATTTTCATGTCTCACACATAGCACCCTCATAATCTATTAGCATGCCTGAGGAAGGCCACAGCCCTGAAAGAGAAGACAGGGAGAGAAAGAGGACGAGACAGAGAGAGGGATGTGAGCGTGTGTGTGTGTGTGCGCAAGTGAGAGAGCCTGACTGCTGTCACCACTGGCAGTGTGACATGTGGAAATGGATAATGGAGCAGCCATCAGCATCCTTGGGCCACTATGTGGAGGTGCTGTGGGTTCAAATAAACACGTCAATCAAAATGGCTGAGGCCTGACAGCAAGTATCCACAGCCCCTACACTTACAAATGGGCTTCACCTCGCTTTCAGAAGATGATGCAGGCTACTCTAGCAAATGCTACAGATTTGCAACATGGGACATTGGTTTGGACGGTGGATAGAATCAGTCCTAGGAGAATCCTCTACTTGAATACTCATTGAAGCGAAAAGCCACAATGCTTCAGGCCCATACAACATCTGACAGCTCTGACAGAACCAAAGCTGAGACATGTCTGTGGCAAAACACGAGTATTTCTCCACATTCTGCCTCTGCTGCTTCAGGCTTGCCAATACTACTCTTATTTAAAGTATTTGCTCTGTTTCTACGGCAACAACATGTGCCTCGCTCGCTCTCTTCTCCTTCGTGCTGTTGACGACAGACCATAATTGTGCTCTTCTCATTCTCTCGCCCGGGCCCTCTCTCTGTGGTTCGCTTTCTCTCCAGTCTCTTTCTCCTCTTGGTAGACGGTGGTGAATGTCAAAGCAGAGCCACAATCCTCTGCAGCGCTGAGTGAATGCTTCATGGAGAGGCCAGGCACTCGTGCATTCATGTGGCTGTACCATCCGCAGGCTCAGTAGGGATAAGACGTGCGCCATGTGCACGCAATTTCATGGGTTCAAGAGTGGCTCAGGACCTTTGCTGCAGGTCATCTCACGTCTCTCTCTGTCCATTATCTTTATCTGTTACCAGAGGTGGGTAGTAACGTGCTACATTTATATTTATTTTGAATAAATTTTACTTTTTACTCTTACTCGAGTATATATATTTTTTTTCTCGGTTACATTCGGCTACATTCTTCTCGCTACCTTTTTAAATTATTTTTATTTTCAATGAACGTTCTGTTCGTTTAGTTCTCACAGAGATTTTTCAATCTCTTTGGTTCTCCATTGCCAATCACATCTCTGTCAATTCATCATGATGAGGTCGCACTCCGTTTCACCAATCAAATGTAGCCAGTCATCTACGGCTAACACAACATTATATACTGCAGTGTTCATTTAGCTAATGCGTGCCGTCCATGGACAATGGCTGAAACAGGTGACACAGTGGATGCAGAGCATCCCTGGCCTCACATACAAAGTGTTATATAATACGCTGCCTTCTTTGTCGACCAAAACATTTTGACATTTCAGCATACAAGAATTCAACCTCAAACTTGAGAAAGCATGTTGCGGTAAGTTGTGTCGACTCGTGGCTATGGGGTCAGTGAACACTGAACACGAATGAATAAGCTATTTAACTCTAGCTGTGTTTGTTACGTTATACTGAGGTAGTTTGCTTGCTAACGTGCTAGACAACGTTAACGTTAGCCCTTTCTCTTTGAATATGAGCTTGTCTTTGTTGTGATGAGTCTAATTCTGGCATGTGTTGTGTGTCCATGCATGGTTTGCAAATCTGTCTTTTCTTTTTTTGAATATCATGCACGCGCACACACTGTACATACATATGATATATAGATCCGCTACACACACACACACAGAGTGCATTTTCTCTCGATTGGAAGACTGGCTTGGGGTCAGTCACTAACATAGTGTTGTATTATATTAACATGTGTTGATAAGATAATGGCTGTTGGCTGCTGGGAAAATGTCATTTTTTAGTGAGATCTGCCTTTTGGAAATCACAGGCGCTGTGTTAATGCATCCATGACAAGATGGCTTGCAAATTGTTCTTTTCTCTTTCGCTTATTATGCGCGCGCACACACTGTACAAGATCAGCTACACACACACAGTGCATTCTCTCTTGATTGGAAGACTGGCTTGGGGTCAGTCACAAACATACAGTATTTTCTTTCATGCTGACGTATACAATTTTGTCTGGGATTGGAGTATTGTATTATATTAACACGTGTTGATGAGATAATGGCTGTTGGCTGCTGGGGAAATGTCATATTTGAGTGAGATCTGTCTCCCTGTAGTCTGTTCTGTCACAGATGAGAGGTGTACCTTCTGTATTATGTATGTTAATACATTAGTTTGAATCATATCTGTCTCCATTTATTTACATGGTGTGTCATTGAATTGTTTTGATCTCATCATCACCACCAACATCATAATCACCATCATTATCATAACCACTGCTTGTTCTGAATTTTAAATCGGATCCTATGAAGTAACTCGCTACTTGAGTAGTTTTTTCACTAGGTACTT
>OMLI01094379.1:3466-34741 GCA_900302605.1 Rondeletia loricata
AGCTTCCCTTATCTATTGTTCTATTCTTGGCCAGGTCTCCCTTGAAAAAGAGATTATATCTCAATGGGCTTTTCCTGGTTAAATAAATAAATACATAAAATGTTACATATCAAATGCCACCAAATGCCACACTTATGGCGCATATGGGGAAATTCAAAGACAAACTATTTCCATGATCTCTTAAATAATGCAAATACACAAAGTCATACTGCAAAAATAATTTAGAGATATTGTAATATAGAAATTATGACTTCAAGAAATGTTTACCAGTGAATGGACTTGAAAGAGAAATTTCTAATGATAAGCAGAGGTTTCTTTGTATGATGTCATACTGTTCCTAATAGAGTTATGCTGAAAGATTAACATTAATCTTCAAACAGAGGGGGTTTCATCAAGTGTAAAAATTATTATATTACTGGACCCAATTATAATAACATGGAGCAGAGGACAAAAAATACATGTATCAAAAAAGACACACATTGTTCTAATTTTGAAAGCAAATTAGGCACCAACAACACAATAATTGTATCCACTATTATAATTAGCTACGATAACAACACTTCTGAATTGCCTGTGCCTTCAGGGTCTGTTAAGCAAACCTTCCCTGAAGTGCCACTATCCTTCCCCCCATATGCACACTACCACCCATCTACTCAGTGGGGCCCGTACATGCAAATGACAATCTGCTGCAGTACTAATTAAGGGCTAGGTCACATGAAAGAGGGCTGTGTGACTCCTTAAGCTCAAAGAGGTGTTTTTATGATCCAATCAAACTGTGTGCAGCCTACTGAGTAAAGTAGTTACTGTGACATTGGTGGGTGTACAATTAGTTGCACTGAAGATGTGCGTCAGAAGGCAACTTTGAAGAAGCCTTTCAGAGCCTAGCATTGAATAAAGTGAAAAATGTGGAATGACTTGATGCATTCTGCCCTGCCCTACCCCTGCCATGCCCACAGGGGGTTCCTTACCGGCTTAGTGTGGATCCTCTCCGGGAAACATGACTCTTTCGTGGTAGTCATCTGAGGAATCAATACCATGATGTCACTGTGACAGCGGGTGAATATCAAAACCAATGATAATACATCAGGGGAGTCATAATGACAATCACAAATGCAGTAACATAATACCTGGCAGATGTTTTCAGAAGAAAAACAGTGTTGCTAAACGAGTGACTGAACTCTGCACAATCTGGAAATAAGGCTATGTCCTATATCCACAATTCAATAGCACAATCTTATTTTTATTGTTCAGCGGCAGAAATAACCTCATATATTGTCACAAACACCAAATTAGAGAACACGTTTCCTTGGAGAAACAGTACATACAAACACACGAGCAGTAAGTGACACAAATGTCGCTGTTACAAGACTCCCGTCTTAAAGAACCACAACTCTACTTTATCATTGTGATCCTTACTCTGAGCCACATCAGTTCAGATTACACTCATTGTCATTTCATTAAAGACTTCATGTCCAGTACCTCAGCCGAGCACCTGTAAATACAGCACAGGGGATGGGGGACAGCTTATAACATAAAAGTCCTATTTAAGTATTTCACAACATGGTCATTTATCAATTACACAAGCTTCTTCCTATGTCAGACTATGTTTACCAACACCTTATTTACGGCCTTAGCATTCCGCCTTTAGTGTTGGATGAATATGTGTTTCTTTGTTCATGCAGTGACATGTGGAGAGCAGCCTTTTGCTAATGGAGTCTGGCATGAGTGATCTTAGCAGGGGACCCACATGGTGGGACGGCACTACACTCTCAACGGGATTCACCATCAGCTTCAGAGAACACCCAGATATCCAGTTGTCTGGTCATTTGTACTGAACCGACTTTTACAAATCATCATGCTGACCATTTCCCTGCCTTCAAAGGAACCACCATTTACCCTGGTTGACAGGGGTGGTTTGATTGTTTTAGGATACTCTTTAAGCACAAAGGAGAACTTAAATCTACACAGAGAAGAAACTTATCAATATATAATCTAAACCTTGTCTTTCTTTAGTATCTGTTTACAACCTAGGTCACATGTGACATCCATAGGGGGTCATAAACATATGTAGCAGTGTTATCTGTTGTTGGATCAAATTGTAATAAAGGTTATTTACATAAACAGTGTCATATGCCATTATCTCTTGTGCGATAATTGGAGTGACTTAACCAAGTGTTTATCTCACACCTCATAATGGGAACATTTTATGACTGTGGGTCAAAATCCTTCAGTTGACAGGAGACCAGGTAGAAACCAATACCTATGATGATATAAAACCATCTTTCCTATGCTACAATAAGGTTTGTTATGAAAGGCCAACAGATCTGATTACATTTGTCCCAGGTGGAAGCAATGTGATCCTTAATATTGATCCAATTCAGCTATAACACAGTAGTGTCAGATTCCTTCCCAGTTGGAAAGCAGGGGGAATGCAGTTATTGTAATAATAATAATAATAACAAAAGACTGCCTGCCTTACTTTCAAATATAGAAAATACCTCTGAAGTTTCAGCAGAGTGGACACAAGATAGAAACAACTCCAATTTGTTTGTGACCCGACTGATGAATACTAGTGCTTTTGTGATATCAACATTCTCAAGAGGAATTTACAGTCTATTTGCCCTTATCCACTCAAATTCATGACATCCATTACAAACGGAATATAAATAATATCCCCTTCAGAATGGAAACACTAAAACATGGTAACCAAAGAATCAGCCAGCGTCCCCACCTGTGTGGCCAATAATAACTTGGATAAATGGGTGTTCATACAGTATGGTGGAAATGTGTGCATAGTGCCTCTTAAGCAGGCATGTAGCCAGGGAATTATCTTAATTAATGAGGACACAACAAAAGTCCACATTTTTCTTTCTCTGCCGTTTGTGCATAAAAGGATATTCCCCACAGCTGTCGATAACCAAGACAGGCTCTTGATTCAGCTTTCACGTTCATTCCTGCAGAGAGGTGTGAAACCCAAGCAGCTCTGAACACACAGTGAGACACGTCTGGAGCTTCAGACTATGAATACATTATTCATCAGAAAAATCTAACGGATACAAACTTGGCGATGGCCTCTCTGTGAAGCTTGGTCAAACTCAGGCCCTATGACGAAAACGATGCTCTGATGAAAGATGCAAAATAACCAGACATTACACTTACAGATCCCAAGGAAAAGTCACATTCACTTTGATTCAAACAATAAAAAATATATTGACTTTTAAAAACAGATTATATTGGCATTATTTTATCCAATATTACATGCAACATTTATGCTTTCTAACAAAGTGGTGACTAGAGAAACCAGCATACTGGGAAAAAGTTGGATGATTTCCAGGTTACTCATATCTAAAGGTCCTCTGAAGTCAGACTCGGATGACATTTTTTGTTTATGCTAAGGCACTGGAATACATTTCAATATGTATATATCACAAAAATAAAAAAATAAAACATGTTTTGTCTCTAAACTGAAATAGTAGACACACACACACAAAATATAATGTCCTCAGAGATTCAAATACCGGTAGAAGGAATTAGAAGCTAATCATTATTCTCTGCCCTCAGTTAGCTCTTTTGGGACATTTAAGCAAATCTCTCATTTTGATAGCAATTATGTTAGGCATGGTGGGGTGAGATTTCATTTCACAATTAAAAACTCGGAGGCTCGAGAAATGCAAATCCCCCGACAGAGTTAGACAGTACAGATTGCTCAGGAAGGGAAATCCATAGCACGGTTTCTGGTATGAATTCTGCATATGTGAATAATCTTCAGTGCAAATTGTTGACGTTTGCTGTGTTTCACTGATTTAGAACACAGGTTTAGTTGATTTCCTTTTCCATACACTGAATAAAGTAAGATCATTCTTAAGCAGCAAGAACAAAATAGAAATGTTAAAAGTTTAGAAAAACAAGCAATATCAGAAAACATGCTACTGATTACAGGAAAAACGAAAGGATTATGAAAACATATCAATATGATAAAACGTTGTATCCTGAAATGTTCATAGGATATAAGATAAGACTATCATGTTTGAAATTCAACAACAAACAACAATCCATTGTACAGCATAACCTACATCAGCACAGGGACACAGATACACACAAAAGCCTTTCAATTTATGCTGCTACACACAAACCGCCCAAACACCACCCTCATCTCCCCGACACACACACACACGGATACACACACAATGACAGAACAGAGGCCATGGCAAGGACATAATCTATCACACTGACATGTAAAACATTCCAACCAAAACACACACACACACACACCTTCTGTAAGAGCAATAAATACCTGATATCAATTACAGAATCAATCCTTGCTGTGTTTATTTTCAAAGAACGGGTGTGTGCTTCATCTTTTTAGCTCACAGGGTTAGCTCATTATAACATGAGCTAAGTGGACATGCTACATGTCTATGGTCATGTCAAGTAGTGCCTCAGTAAAAACAATTTGATACTGTAAGAAAGGGAAAACTGCCATTAGAGATAAACAGATATGAAGATCAAATCAAATTCTTAAGGATGTGCAGTGTGATTTGGGATTGACGGTGTTCTGCAGGCAAACGGTTATGGCATTTATATAAAGTAGTCTATTATACAGCATCTCAGACACGACCCTGTCTCCCCGCCATAAATTCAGAGCGCTTGTCAGGCAATCGCAGCAGAAACGTGACAGGCTGAGTGCTGTACAGTGGCGTCTCTGCAGCAAGGTGATCATTGCCACTTTAATAACCATCAGGAAGATTTGTACATGTCACAGCCTCCTTAGTTATAACATCCCACTCTCAGTGCTCATAAATGGGAAAATAAATCTTTCACACCCAGCCTACCAGAATAACAATCACAACAGAAATGATCTGTATGACTGAAATAGATTTTTTTCCCAGTGGCCATTTTGAGGATCCAATAAACTTTTGACAAAAGAGCTATTTGAAGGCTGGTCTACCACAATTATTAATAACCACTAGATTATTAAGATCCATTATATAATTGGAAAGTGTTTTGGACCAATTTTTCAGACAATATTAAATCTCACTAATGGCCTGTATTAAAATAACAGCATGACTGTGATTTTCTGTGCCATTTTACCATTAACATCAATCACACTGTATACAACAGTGTGAAAAATACAGTACACAATGACTATTATTATTTAGTCTGGAGTGTAAATTATTATTTTAACTTTCCAATGTAAATCCAAGCTGTGTTTATCCAGCAAAATGTGAGGCATCTAGGGGTAAAGTGGGGGAGATGTGTGGGAATATGCTTAAATTGATTGAATTTTTCTGAAATTTACAATTGGCCAGTCCAATCTAGCTTCATTACAGCTGTCGACAGAGATAAGCAGTTATTTCATGTCAGCTCCAATGTACATGGTTTTCCACCACGAACGAACACACACAAATCCAATTATGTTCTAATTGAGTGTTACAAAGCTCATTGATTATGACAGAGCCACTGCAGCAGACTGAGCCAGAAAACATAACCCCAGCAATTAGTTCCAAGACACAGGAGGCCTTCAGGTGGCATGATTTAATATTATGGTAATAATCCTCAATTTGATTGTGCATTTTTATGCAGCACGAACATGAAGTTTAAAGGTAAGAATAGCCAATTCAGAATTTCCAAGACAGACACAATTTCATTTTGCTTTATTAATCTGAGGCATGATCTTAAATTGAAACTAGACCAGGGTGGGAAAACTGGGAAATGCCCAGTATACTTATTGTGTTGACTCCCATGCTATGACCGTTAAGAGTTTAATTCAAATGTATCTATTTGAGAATCAAAATAATTCAAACAGGTAGATATCATTTTCATAACTTTTTGGCACTGTTGTTTTCTTGCATTTGTATGAATGCAAAAGAGATAGCAGACCACTAATTCAGTCCCATATAGTATTTAAAAAACAAACTATGGTGGTTGAAAACAGATGGAGTCAGCTTGATATGAGTCAATAATAAAGATGGTGTGATTTTCCTATTGGTTTGATTATTTTGGCTCTTGAAGTGTTATTTTTATAACAACATTTTTACAATTGAGTCAATGTACTATTTTCGCTAAATAAATTTACTTTCAGCAATCATGTAGAAATCAATAGCAGTCAGAAGAGGATTCACTCACTTGCTCAGGAGTTTGGGTAAGAAAGATCTCAAAAGACAGAAGGTTATCTTGGCCTGGAGTCCAGATGTACAGGTCTGGACTTGAGGATACTTCACTCTGTGGAGTGGATGAAAGGCTCTCCAGCTTCATGTCAGTAGCAGCAGGCTAGACAAGGGAAGAGTATGAAAGACTTGAATTCGAACTAATGGCCATATCTTTAGCAATTATGGGAGCTACCAGGCAGTGAAGGTAAAATCCACCCTAAAATACAATTCATGTTATTCATATGAACTTCGACTAACATGAAGACTCTCCCAGGGCTAGAATCAAGTACCAAGTCTGTAATCTGTGAGGTCAAAAAAGATACTCTCTGGAGCTGCTCCACTGCCATTGACAATGAGTGTTTGTTTGAGCTTTTGCACCCAAATGAGCTTTATTTTATAGTGTGATCAGTTCTGAACAAGTAAATGGACTTAGATTATTGGAAAATCAACCCGGATGTCAGTTACCTATTCACTGTCAGGAGAAGAGCTCCAGAAAGTATAATTTGAATGATGCCTTAGAAGTCTTGGCTATACATTTGGGAATGGCTTCTTCATGCACACAATCCTGATCTAATGACTCTAAGACCATAAGAATAACAAGTTTTGGTTGTCTTGCTAATCAGTACACATCACAGTACAGTGAAACACCATTTCAAGTGGAGCAATCCAAGTAACTCAGTCCATATCTGCTCCAGTTTTGTATGAGGCTGGGATAGAGGGGACGGGGTTTGGCTAGCTTCAGTGCTCCTTGGTGTGCAAAACTCCTGAGCCACCGGGACATTGCAACCCCAAGATCCGTGTAGGCACTTGGAGAGAGGCTAAATCCTCTCCCTCAGGGGTCACCACAGGGTCACCTCCAGAAAGGGGTAACATGTGAGAGGAACTGCTGATGTTCTTAAGGAAGGGTCTGGCTTCATGTAAGGACACAGTGTACACCATCCGACTGCAGTGCATGGACAGGTAGTCGTTGTGCGTTCGCAGCAAGGCCATAATGCCACTGTATTGATAGAGCTCTTTGCCCTGACCAACAAACAAGTTGATACGTGGAGCATTGGTGCGTGGGTAGATGGCAAAGAACCCTTCACCAGCTTTGGTACGATCCCCCCTATCTGAGTCTCTCACACGCAGAGCCTCAACCTTTAGGAGAACATCATGGTTCTTGTCATTCTTACAAAAACCTGGCCATGAGAGACACAGAACAAAACGTGATCAGATCCAATAATCAGTGTGCCGCATTGAAGAATCTGTTGTACGCTGTACCTTTGGGTAAAGTGAAGACTAATCTATTTTTCATGCATGTGCAGACCTCGTCCAGGCTGGTCTGCTCAATGGTATCAGTGCATCCAGAACTGGTCTGAAGGATGTCTCCATCACTGAGTCGAAGCTGCACACCTTCTGCAGAGTCATCCAGCAGAGGATTCTCCACAGTGAGGATCAGAACATGCTGTCCTAGTTGGTTGAACTGCACATTCACCACGTGAAAATCAAAATCAAGCTCCTTCTCCTCCACCTTGATGGGACTCCTCTGCATCGTCACAAACTATTGTCAAATTTGTGATATGAAATGAATATGAAATATGAAAATATGAAAATATGAAAAAAAGGGCTGATATGACTTCAAGTGTTAGGCTTAGGTTTTCTGCTACACTGAGTTTGTTATGTTGCTGAAGCTACAGCAGGGAAATGTCAACAGAACTTCTCAGGCTGTCACAAAGGTCAATATATAGAAAACACATAACATTCATTTTTATTTAAATTCTACCTCGGGATGAGAGATTTAAAAACATATTATTCATTTGATCAACATGCCATTTGTTTGTCATTTCATGAATAAGAAATATTGCTATATTTGCACATTATGGCCGTTGACTTGAGCTTGTCTTCATTCCAATGTTTCACAACTATTTTTCTCAGTTTGAATGCAGCAGCAGCAGTTTTATGATGTTGCTGCTGAATAAGAAGACAGAGGCAGGTCAAAGTCCGCACCAGATATTGCACGAGGTGTTCAGTTCAGATAGTACCAAAGGATAGTTGCTCATGAGATTTTGGTTTTGTGGGTGTTCACCATGCATGGCTGAATTACCACATGAGATCAAGAGACAATCATTTAAAGTTTTCTAAACCAAGAGAAAGACGGCTGAAGAGGCTAGAAGGTAGGATCATTTATACATTATTGCTGTCAAAGGAAATGCAATGCATTTTGTAGGCTAGTCCATGTTTCTGGGCAACAATGCTGTAATTGTATTGGGGAAATTAGCTTTGAAATGTATGTCACACAGCAACTATGACCCAAGTCATATTACACCGTGTATTTCAAAATTACAGTAGTCATATCTTTTGCAAATGTATGCTAACCGACAGTAGTCTTACATTAATTGACATTAATTAATTATCTTGTCACAAAGTAACCTCGCCAGTCGAGGATAAAACGTTGCCCTACCTGTAGGTTGGGGGGTAAATGAGTATCGTTACAGTTGCACGTGCGACCACACAAAATAAGTCGGCATAGTAAAAACAAAATAGGCCTACTTTAGATATCATTCCTCAAGTCCTGCACATAGAGAACAGAGGCACAGGTGATACGTTACTTGTTGGGGTTCTCTGGCTGAAAGCCTCATTGTTGTCGCCAGAACAGAAAAAGATCAAGCTCAACTTCAAAGGGATGAAATTTGTACATGATGTCTCTATGAAACCCAACCCAGACATGTCCCATCCAAGAGGCCTTGCATAGGAAAAGGTGAGCATGCTCAGTTGTGGGAATTGGTCTGGATATCAGGACTGTTTTGAATCTATGGGTTAAAGCTTTCTTGGAAATGAGATAGTACAGTAATAATGTGTTTGCTTCCCTGCCCAAAATACATTGTTTTAAACAATTGAAGGGATACAAATAATACTAATAAAAGTGTCAGATGGGTGTATTTAATCCGGACATCCAGATGATAAATGCCACAAGTGTCTCATACAGAAGATGAATTTCTGCTCAGTTATTGTATCAATTTGATACTAACAGCGTGGAAGCTTTGGGCTCCCCAGAGTCCCTGAGTGATGATGGTGGATATGAAAGTCATTAGGAGGAGCATCAGTCTTTCCTACATGGACAAAGTGTTTCTTAGCAGCACTAATGAGGAGTGCTAGTCCACAGGAAGACCTGATCCCACTGTGTTGAGCTGTATTCAGCTGGCTTCAGGGTCAGCCAAGACCTTTTTAAGGCAACAAAGTAAATACATGCAAAATATGGAAATAAGTAGCATTTTTATTCTACTCATGTAAGCCTTATTGTGTTGGTGAATGGTTATTTCAATATCTTTATATGTTAACTAAAGAGGAAAGTCTATCCTTCATTATTGTGTGGATGGTTGGCTTTCCAATTCATTGTTGATGATGTTAGTGTTTAGATTGTTAAAAATTGATTAGTAAAGTAGGTCCATCAGTAATCCAATTATGGCTGTTTTGACAAGGCTTCATATACTTCCTCTCGAAGAGCTTTTGAGCCAACTCATCTAACTAACAACCATAGCTAAACCTGATACAAGTGAACTGTCTGGCACAAACTGCCATCTCTCTGAAGTAATTATAACTGTTCAAAGCATTCTTTGTTCATTGACCCCTTTATTTGCTGGGCCACTTTTTCTTTGGGTAGTGCATTTGATTTGGTGGCTTACTACGCTCGGGAAACCATGTTTTCTCAGGAATTAATTTGTGTTGCTTTTTTTAACATTCCTTGACTGTAATCCCAGCATAATGAGTGTACGCTGACATGGAGGTAGGATTGCAAAACGGCCTTACACTGAAGCTGAAGGCAGAAACAAGTCTCTGTGTGCATGTTGCACAGGCTGCATTACCTTCCACCCTAGATCCTTTTTGCAGTGCTAGCCTGTAGGAGTGCAGAAAGACTACCCACTATTAAACACAGAAATATGAGTGTATTTGGTTTTACTCAACTTGTTGCCAAAAGAATATAATTGGAGCTGGGGTGTTAGCGTGACCCTTGACCTCGGCCTCTGTGTAGCACTCACATGGTTGTGTTGTCCTTTAATTGGGGGCTCCTTGTGAATCTCTAGATTTTCCCTCTCAAACCTGTTGTTGCATTCATTAATTGCCTTGAGTTTAATATTATGTCTCAGTGTGAATCTACCCATTGTTAAATCCATGTCATTCATATCTTGTGTACCCAGTTAAAAGCCCCCCTTCTCCATTACCACTGTATGAATTCGTGAACTTTATCAATGGCTTGATTTCTCCTAGTTTATAACTGAAGTAATTGTTTTCTGTTGCTGTACACCATACTGATGTAATCTCAGCTTTCATCTTGAAGTAGTTTGAGTCTAAACAGGATGTAAAAATAACGGGACACCAACAGGGCAGAATTAAGATGCAGGTACCTGGTTTCAAAAATGTATATGCATGTGCCCTTGGAAACCTTTATCTTAATTGCTTTATCTTCTGAAGACAAAGTTCTGTGGTGAACGAACCCTTCCCTGATCCTTATCAAGATGAAGGTGCAGAGTTATGTTGTGAGGATAGGTGTAGTTCAGCTGCATTGCACATGTGCATATCCTCCCACCTCGCTGTGTTTGGTACCAGGTTGTGGCGCTGGACACATCTACTTGGACTGGTTTCGTATTGGTAACCTTTCACAAAGATAATTGCACCATGACTAAAGGGAACAACTGTAGAATTTCCCTGTTATCACAGATGGAATTCTACTCTGATAGGAGAGCCTCATCTTTTCCAGCTACCCACACAGTCCTAGCCTGAGTGTTGTAAGTCTGCACTCCTCACGCCTCTCACCACCAGCCACAGGTCCAATAACACAACCCCGGAAGTAGATATAATCCCAGTAAGCTGCAGGTGGCCTTACAGATTGGCTGCCAGGATCTGAACATTTCTGCCTCCTTTCACACACTCCCCCTCTCACTCTCTCCCCAGTCTCCCAGTGTGGTGGTAACCCTCATCTGAAAAAGGTCCTGAATTGTGGAGTCGGCACACTGCAGCCAGGAACTGTCACATTACTCTCAGCTCCACAGTGGGACCAGGGCACCTGAGAAGGCTGAGAAGGCTGAGAAGGAGGGGAGCAGAGAGAGAGGAGACAGGGGAACAAGAACTCCACTGCAGCAGCACAGCCCAACTTGGGAGACACTTTTTTTCCTCTTCAGTCAAGGGGATCACAGCAGCACCTCACCAGAGATTGGTAGAACGGTGAACAGTGCTCTATCCCCTTTATAAGACATTGGATCTGTTTGAAAAAGAGACAGCACAATGGATGGGGATGCTCTACTGGACTATGAGTACCCAGTCCTAGATCCTTTGCCACCCAAAGTCCAACCTGAGTAAGTACATTCTTATAGTATTCCTTTGGTGGGATTAAAATGTAGTGCTTTTAGTTGTCCTACTCACTGCCCTCTCTCGCTCTCTCCCCTCTGAACTTCCTAAATGACATCCACTTAGTGTAGTCAGGAACGTTTTCAACATCTGTAAAAGTCTAAAAATACTATTGTTTGTCTAAAGAAACACTACGAGGTAAATCATGTGGTTTATTTAATGTGTAAAAGTGGTTGTTCAACCTTCTGTTATGGCTGAACAATTTTGCAGTGAGATAATGGTCTCACAGAGGTATTAGGTGACACTTGGCACACTGGTACAATCTTTTGCCAGTGCATACTCTTGGATCTGTTCACTCCTAGCATCAGTTTCAGTTCATTTGTCACACTACAGTGGAGCCTGTTTTATCTTAATGTTTCGGGCATGCATGTTGTTTGGAAATACAATAAAATATGAGTGAGTCCAAAGTATGAAACAAGTATGCACACACAATTCAGACTAATTCACTGCTGAAATGCTTTTATGTGTCAGAAAGGAAACTGTCAATGTCTGTCAATAGAAGTTCAGATGTAGTAACTAGTGTCAAACAAGGTTGGACTCTCGAGTCAAAACTGGCCGGTGAACTATTTTCAGATTACATGACAGTGCTCCTGACCTGTCCCACAATGCAACAGGAATCAGGCAGTGTTTCCAGTTAGTTAGATGTTTTCTTAAATCCAAGTTGCTTCTCCGCATAAAAAATGAGCACCTCATTTCCATTGGTAAAGAGTGAATATTACAAAAAACATTGAGAGATTTAATACGGGGTTCAGGTGGACAATATGACAAAAGGAAGATGGAACAAGTGTCCATTTATCACCAGCCACATATTTAGCTAATAAACCCTCTGGCTGTCATGTAAATGAATAGGCTGTGGTGAGTTGTGGTCAGAGGGAAAGGATTTTTCACTGTGTGGAGTGGCCACTACTCTAACTCGTGAGCAAGCTTAGCAGGTTAGTTTGATACTATTTGCCTCCTGTTGTAAACAGTCAAATGTCCTGCTGCACCTCCCCCTCGGCCAGTGTGTTCACTGAGCTCTGAAAGCTCTGAGATTATGACTTTCTGGAAACGTGAATTTTGACAGTGCCTTAAATTTACAAATGGTCTGGTTTGGTGCCAGAGTATGCTCTCTGAGTGCCAAGTTATAAATGCTCACATTGTTTGGACAGGTAAGAGACGGTTTTGAAAAATGTAATGACATCCGTCCAGGAAGCTGCCAACTCCATGCCCACAGGCCATATATGTAGTGTTTTTTTGTAATGAGGCACCACAGTGCAAGTGTCCCACCCTGGAATAGTTGGTGTTTGTCACACAATATCTGTGGGCTTCTCTGAATATCTACTTCAGACTTGTAATTATTACCCCATGAGCATGCATTCCTACTCCTCAAGTGTACAGGAACTTGAACAGAGACGTTTGTTGATTTCCTGTGTTGCGCTGATAGCAATCCGTTTAAATGCAAATCTATGCTATGCGATTTCAGCGGCCACACAAGTTTCCAGACACAAATGGTCTTGACACCAACGTGTGAGAGGTTTAGTAGAGTTTAGGTATGCTCAGTGACTCAAGTGCCTTGAGTTATAAGACTCTAACAGACTGATTGTTTTGCTGTGGGAATGTTTTTTCTTTTTTCAGAATAATCCCTCCATGTGACCCTACTGCTGATGACAGGCTCTACCATATATGCATCACTGCAATATCTGTGAGTCCGCTCTCCTACACTGTCCTATCATTCACTGTCGTTCATTCATTGGTTGTATGATATGACACCTAGTTGTCAGAAGAAAAGCATGTTTTATGATACATCAAGATATCATGCTTTCCTTTCCATTGATAAGGTTATGCAGTGCATGGCTGCCACACTCTGCTCTGTTTAATTAAGTCATGCAAATAAAGTCACGCAGAAATAAAGTAATATAGAAAATAAATGTGTAATCATTTAGTGCAGAAGATCTATTTCTGAACAAATTGGCCCTCTGAAGCAAAGTAGTCAGTAATGCCCACTATCATTAACATTACACTATGTGTTGGACATAATGTTCATGCGTTTGGATGTCACTTACCATGCTTACATAGTGGTTTTACTGGGACATTACCTTCTCTACCTTTGATGTCTGTTTAAAGAGGCTCCTAGTAATTGGTCCATGTTGGCCCAAATCATAGCAGGGCCATTGTTCCAGCCTTGTGTTTCCTAAATGTGTCACAGGTCATGTCAGGTCATTGAACTCACACTGGCCAGTGATCCTGACTGATGAAGATTCATTCAGATGGGATCCATGGGGAGCACTAATGAGAGACTGGGGTTTGGCCTTATGTGGCATGGACTCCCCTTGCTTTTAGTTCAAAGCAGGGTGAGGCCTGAACCCTGGGGAGTTCACAGCGGCATAGGGCACACTGTTGTAGGTCAGGAGCAGGCAGATGGGGCTAACTGAGGTGTCTCCTCCTCCAGCTTGTTGTCATGCTGATCCTAGCAATCTTAGCCAGGCGCACAAAGCTGGGAGATGGACAGAAAGGACTCCCAGGTTTACTCAGGTGAGGCCCTGTTTTATCTCAGGTTTTCTTGAATGACATTTAGTGTGATCATTTGTGCTGAATAACCATTTCTATCAAACGTGAAGCTGGTAACATGTGGGCTCTAAATACCTGCTGCTTGATTCCACAGTCCGGTCAACTTCCTGGACCACACCCAGCACAAGGGCCTGGCAGTAGCTGTGTTTGGAGTGCTCTTCTGCAAACTATGTGGCCTGGTGATATCGCCAAACCCCCTCCCCTTCTCCACAGACTCGGAGAACAAACGTGAGGAAGTTATCTAACATCACTCTTGCTGCAGTCAATTTGTACTGGGCTAGGAAATCTTCAATAGATGCAGTGTTTTTTCACTTTTTTCCCCTTTAGCTTGTATTTTTGCTTTTGACAATGTAAACAGTAACTCTTCTATTTTTATTTTATGATATGCTTGTTTTGAAGACTTGTGTCTCTAGTGTCTCTCCTAGTTTGGGAGGCATAGCTCATTTTCTGAGACTCCTCTTCAAAATGTGTTGCATGAACAAGCGGACATGTGTCCAAAAGTAAGGCTTGGTTGACGGGAGTAGATAGGGTCCACACGCTAAACACTGATTGATGTATCTCCATAAATAGACAGCCTATTTATAAAATACTTCTGTTATGTAATTGGATTATTTTGTTCCCATGTTTCTCTATTATTTTCGACTTAGGGGTTGGATGGTAAGCTTTACAAGAAGCTTTTTTATAATCTTTTTTTTCAGAAATTAAATTACATAAGAATTTAAGGAGTCAGTCCCCTGCTACTCTGCACAATCCCTAAACAGTACAAGGTTCAGCAGAGTAGGAAATATAGTGGCTATTCGACACTGCGTGATCTAAAGTCAGTCATAGTTTCCACAAGTTATTTTGAGAAGTTGTCTTTAATGTGGAAAAAATAAAAGCGGAATTAGTTGTCATAGTAACAATCTTGTTTGGACACTCATGTGGTACAGTAAATCACGAATGGACAGACACTAAGCAGCACTTGTCCAACCATTTGATATTGGATCTCTCCACAATATTCTTTTGATGTTTTGGGTCTTAACACTTTCCTTTGTTGTATTTTGCAGAGAACTGGATGATTCTGGCCCTGTTCTATTACCCCACTCTATACTACCCTCTCCTGGCATGTGGTACCTTACATAACAAAGTTGGCTATGTACTTGGTAGCCTGTTGTCATGGACACACTTCGGTGTTCTGGTCTGGCAGAAAATTGACTGCCCCAAAACACCTCAGGTAAGCAACGATCCCATTGAAAACCCCAATGCCTTCCAGTGTATGCATCTGTAACAGATAACCAGTTAGATAGTGCAGTAGATTTTAGGAAGAATGTAGCCTAATGCTGATATTTCCTAGATTGTCCCAGCATTTCAGAAATGTGTTGCTTTCTCTGTGTCTCATCTGTCCAACTGCTGATTTGTTCTGGTATGGAAACCCATTGGTAACAGAACAGAGCTGGTCTGTATTATAGTGGGAAATGTGATTTGAATAGATGAATGTAAGGCTGTTAAGTTGGATTCATGGATACATGGTTTGAGTTTGAGTCCTTACCCCCTCCTGCTTAGCTGCCCCTAGATTTTGTGCAGATGCTATATTGTGTGGATGTTCTGGACGATGAATAGCTTGGAGTCAAAACAATTGGTTCCAGTGTTTGTTGCTCTTAATCAAGAGGTTTTGTCACAGTTAATCATTTTAGTGTTTGGTCAGTAAAAGAGAGACACCCAAGCTTCACATTGTGTAACAGTCATCTCCTTATAATAATGCCGTGGCCACTCTGTTTATCCCATCAGTGAGCTGGCACACACCAAATGCTGCAGACAGCATGGTGCTGATCTGAATAGTTTGAGCTCTTTGTTCACTTTATAATCACCATAAAGGCAAACGCATATATTTTGGCATACAGTATTTAATAGTCTGAATCAATATGCATTTAGGGATCCCCGAGTGAGGAGATGCAACAATGTGGCATGAGCTGTGGCTCAACTCATGCAATAGGGAGTTGGTCTGGGAGAAAAATCTATCAATATTGTGATACTTTCCAACAGGTTATAATGTTTTGATGCAAAATCTAAACTTTTTAGCTACATTTCAGGGCTATAAAAAAGGACCACCTAATGATAATCTATGAAATAATGTTCATGAAACAGTCCTGGATTGAAAATCTGAAAGGCCTCTAAGTTCATTGAGTAATTTCTTTATGGCTTTTTATATACAAGTGCATTTCATTTAAATTTTACTGACTTAAGCCCAGGGGTAGGGGATTATTCCAGCTGTTTACTTAAGTCAAATGAAAGAAAAAGAAAATAAATCATTATATACTTGGTGTATAACTAAGCATTAAGATATGTTTGCATTGTCTCCCCAGCACTATATCATAATAATTTGGTCTGGGGAGCTCTCAGCTAATGCTCCACTACAAAGTGGTTTTAAGATGCATTCCTATTGTGTGACAAACTCCCAAAACAAGTTTCTATGTGATTGAAATTATTTTTTTCTTTGCAGATCCACAAGCACTACTCCCTTTTCTCTAGCCTGCCCCAGATAGCTTGTTTGGCATTCCTTAGTTTCCAGTATCCCCTTCTCCTATTCAAGGGCTTAAAGGGCACTGAAAAAAGCAACGCTACTGAGGTAAGTTTTTGATCTGAGAGCAATTCCTCTGGCATGTCAGTCTCAAGATTGGTCTGAGAATACACTAATTATGCAACCTGCTTGCTTAACAAAATGGATAGAACTGTCTGTGTTGGTTTCCTGTGTAAGTTCAAGTAAGCCTAAACTATTAAAAAGGAGAAAAAAAACTCACAAAGAAGCACATTTCTTCTGATTCTGTGCACGTGAAAAACCATCATAAGCCACCCACTAATCAAGGGGCTTAACGTGCTATAGAATGTAGGCAGAGGGAACTGTGAACTCCAACGCAGCATACCGGTGGCCTGATCATTTTAAGCAGATTTGACGTAATTGGTTTACGTTATGTTCTTGATCAGATTATGAAAAGGTTGCGTTGTTTTCTCACTCAGGGGACACAATGCTGTGTTTATTTGATGCTAATCTCTGCATGGTTGTGGTTGTGACAAAGCTGGGGTGAGGCGATTGCCTGGGGTTTGACTCATCCCCCCTCCTGCACCCCACATGAATGCACCTGACAGCACAAATCTGTAAAGATACAAAGCCTAATGATAAGGAGGCTTAGTTTGTGAGCAAAGTTTTTTTTTATTGAAATTTTACACATCTAAATGTGCATTATATAATTACCATTATTATTTTTTGATTGTTCAATTATATTGGTATTAGTTTGATAAAATGTACTGTTGTACCCAGAAAGCCATCCTGGGGATCTATAACCTGCCCTCGTTTCCAGAGGAGGTCGAGAATCTTGGAATTTGAAGGCTCAGACTGAGATGCCATCTGCCACCCCTAAAAATCTAATCAATTTATTCAGCTTTGCCAGACGTTTTGCTAATACTGTTAAATTTGGAAATATATTAAGCCTATTTACTATTTTTTGTTCCTTTGCTTTCCTTTCAACTGTCTCTCACACGGTTGCTATTCTTTTTGTGTTAGGATCTAAACAGCAGCTACTATAAAGACTATGTAAAGAGAATCCTCAAGAAGAAGAAGCCCACCAAAGTCAGGTGAGAATGAGAGCCCAGATGACCAAGTTATCATAGTTTTGCAGTGCGGATTTACCGAGTTTGCGCACAAAAAACTTTACACTGCAAAAAAAAAAAATCATTGTTGCAACTTAAACCGTGATCACAGAGTAAACCATTTGTATTGGGTGTTTAAAGTCAAGTCAGTATGCAGATTTAAGTGAAATTAACATATAGTAGTGTTTGGCTTTTGGCATCGATCTGGTTTGCAGACGTTACATTGTAGTGTAATGTTGTGAAATACAAAACAACTTCATCTGTGCCTTGTTTCATTGTTTGTATAATTTCTGAGTGTTAATAAAACTGATGAGGGAGTTCTATTTCCAAAATGAGGGACTTAAACTTACCTAATGTAGCTGGTTATTTTGATTAATATTTTTGCAGTGTAGCTTCTAAGTTACAGGAAGAGGGAATTTCTAGTACATCACATCAGTGGGAGTAGGGGCTTCCCGGTCTGGAAAGTATCCACTGTTCCTGCCAGATACTGTATATTCAACAAATGGCCCCACTCGGTGGTGTAAATGGCATGCAAATATAAAACATCCACCTTGCTTCAACTCTTTATTCCACTGGAAAGAGGAAGCTGATTATATCTGGGGGAAACCTAATGGAGAGAGGGAGTAAATTACAATAAAATTATCAGCGGTAGGAAGGAGACAAGTGAAAATAGAATTTTCCTATGACTATCTACAAAGTATTACATTATTTATTTATTATTTACGTACAGTATGTGTGAACCCCAGTCTGAGCTCCTTTGGTTTGAGATTTCCTTGTGCACATAACACACCTGGAGTGTCTTTGTAAAGAACTACATTAATTACATCCACTGGCCAAAGGCTTGTAAATGGCTGCTCACACACTACAGATGATCATCAGGGCAATGCAAATGACCCATGAGTGATGCAAAGGTCATTGAAAATAGTTTTCCTGATGTCATCATGATGAATGAGTGGCAGGGAAGAAAGTATTTCCTCCAGCTTTGGCTTTATCTGGATCTGATTTCATAGAGATTGTATGAGTACATGGAAACACATTTTCTGTAATTTGATGTATTCAAAGATTATAATTGAAAGAAAAATGGTAAAAACTTATTGTCTTCTGTAGAATGGCGTATTCAATCAGAATTATGTTTTCCGGTGTCATGAATTCAGTGTGTGAGGTAAAACACATTTAAACTTGTAACTCTGTACACCTTTCTCTTCAGTACATCGAGCACAGAGAAGCCCAAACTCACTGAAAGGATAATTGATGCTGTGAAGTCGTACATTTATACACCAGAGGATGGTAAATATGACATATATGTCTTGTTTTGTGTCTGGTCAAGCCTTGATGTGTTGTTTGTCTCCTTTTACGTTTTGTAACATTTTTCTTTTCCTAATTTTTTATTTTTTTTTACCAGTTTTCCGTTTTCCACTGAAGTTGGCAATATCTGGTGTAGTGTCATTTATTTCCCTATACCAGGTAATTACCTAATCTATTATTACAGACTTTACAATCCATGTCTGTTATGTCAAACGATAACATAATACATAAGCATGTAGTGAAGCAGTCACTAAAGTTAATTGCTTATTCATGAATACATGGTGATAAGTGCCCATTGAATGTTGACCCTTAAAAGCAGTTTTATGCTCCCAAACTTTAAAAACCATTGCAGCACCATGCTGAGGTAAGATGTTGATTTCCGGTATTCAATAAACGTCCTCTTTCTTAGATGGCGCTGCTACTGGTCTTGGCAGTGGTGCCAACTCTCCAGACTGCCCGCATGGGAGTCGATGAAGAGGTTGCCTACTTGTTAGCTGGCTTCAGGATAATTCTGTCTCCAGACAATGCAGAAGTGGTCAGAATAGTGGTCTATTACATGTGGTGTGTAGAAGGTGAGTGGATGCAGATAATCATGATGCCATTTAGTGATATGAAATATATAGAATGCACATCGTCGCTGCCGGGTGAAAAACTTCCTAATAGAGGAACATGTGATCCTTCAGTTGATGTTCAAACATGTAAATCCCCAGAATTGGAGTGACAAGGTTTTCATCCGACAGCGACGATATGCATTTAAACCACTTACTGAATAGACTGGGATTCATAATGTATTTCTTTGGTTTTATCATATTGGAGTCTACTTTCACGAGCCAAGAGAGACAACATGGCTACAGGCAATTCACAGTAACATATACAGTTAACATGGTCCTGCTCTTACGCTGACTTACTTGCACATAGTTTTAAAATAACACTATAAACCACCAAATACAAGCTGGAATAGCTGTGCTCTGCAATATGGGCTGCTTATTCGCTGCATGTTTTTCACATAGAACTGACTCTGTATCAGCAGAAAGTGATGTCAGAAAGTGCTGAGTGTCAATGAATGAGACCCTGCCACAATAAACAACCTGGGTGTCATGTGCTATGTGTTTTGGCAGTGTGCTATATCTGTGCGATGACCATGTCTTGCTTGGTCAACCTGGCTATGCTCATGAGGTCCATGGTTCTGCATCGGTAAGTTTGAGAACAAAAGCCCCCTCTCACTCATTTTTAATCTCTTCCTAAAGCTTCTTGTCTGTATCACAAACATGCTGCACATTCTGGTTCCTTCATTATACAGCAATGGTTCAGACTGGAGTTATTATAACGTAATAGAGTACTAATCATCCAGACAGACTGCTGGCAGAATTGAAAATGGCTAGTGGGATAAGAAATTAAGTGCTGTGCCATTACCATAAATTAAGCCGTATTAAAATAAATGAGTTTCTGAGTTGAGTATTGAATTGCAATTCAATTGTATCCCTCGCTAATTTACCTCTTTAATTTCCTATGTAATTTGTGCATCTAATAATGAATTTGTTTACGTACTGCATTGGGCTCCATTGTCTTAATGTCTGGATTGTGTTTTTCCTTCCATAGGTCAAACCTGAAGGGGCTGTACAGAGGAGATATCTATAATGTGTACAACTGCCAGAGAAGTATCAGGCCATCCCGGCCAGCACTGGTCTGCTGGATGGGATACACCAGCTTCACGGCAGCCCACCTCTGCTTTGGTATAGCTGCATATACCCTGAGGGTTTGATGGGAGATAAAAGCAATAGGCAAAGAGCAGAGTTTTGCCCACATTTATTTTCCAAAAACATTTTGTTGTCTTTCTTCAGACCTGATGTCAAGCCTTTGATTAGCACAACATTGAATGAGTTTGTTGAAACAATCGAATACTATTCCATCTATTGGAGTAGAGGGATGTGTTCAGATCAGATGTTATACAGTGGCAAAAGTCTAATGAAAGAAACAAAAATAGTTTGTATAAGAGATACTCACTTGGGCCAAATAGCCTTAACAAGCAAAAACGTTTTAAACATTTAATTTCATGTTATTCATACTGCTTCTGTAGAAGTAGTATTACATTTTTTAATATATATTCTTTTCAAAACTGTTCAAATTTTACCTTTGTTGCTAGGCAATCTAATTTCACTTCCCTGAAATGTATCCAAATTCAATTTTAGAGCATCAGGTGGACTCTCCATTAGAATAAATGTGCAGTGTGGTTATATATGTGGTTCATGAATGGATGGATGCCTTTCAAGTCCCGCCCTTGAGGTTTCCAAGAAAAATAAATAGCTGGATCACCCTTCCTATCACTATTATGTGAGAGTAGAGCGGGTGTGTAGTCTAAAGCTGTTGTCAGTTTATAAAGAAAGATGCTAGACAAGGTGTAAGCTGTAGCCCTGAAGCTCTGATCTCTCCCCTCCAGGCATGATCATCCAAACCATGGTGTTCTTCCTCTGCCTCCTGATTCTCGTCTTCCTCATTATCATGCCTGTCTTGCATGCACAGAATTTAATTCTCTTTCAAATCCTGTGGAGCATGTGGTGAGTGTCCTCACATCTCTCACACATTATATTCTACCTACTGGAGTAAGACATCATTCCCTGCCATAACATCGCTGTTATCGTGTGAAAACCTTGTAACTCCAATTTAGGTGATTTTCGTGTTTTAATTTTAACTGGAGGATTACACTGTCTTCTATGGGTTGAGAAAATTCTGCAACACCTTTGTCTTATGAAACCTTTTCAAATCCCACTGAACTCAAAAATGCATGGTGGTTTTTCTCAGTTCCTGAAAAGTGGACATTTGGGAGATACAAGGTTTTCACTCGACAGCGACAACATGCTCCATGTATGCTGTATAGTAATGGCTCCGGCCTACATATTGTCCTGTCAGTCATGAAGTGGTATTTGCCATCTGTCTTCCTCGTATCGCTACAGGAGATGTATGATTGTTGATTTGTCCTTTCAGGCCCTTCTGGTTGATGCTTCTCTTGGCTGTGTTGATTCAACATATTACTGCCAGATTTTGCTTTATCAAAAAAACGGCAGGCACACGAGACCTAGACAATAGGTAGAACTACATTTCGCACACTGATTCACTGTATTTATTGCTATGTATTCAATTATTTACTGTTTTCTAAGCTTTTTACTGCATGACACCTGCAGCATAGTACTGTATAGTATGCTGACGACAATCTAACCTATTTTACAGGGGTAGTCTGTTCCTGCTGACCTACTTGCTGTTTCCAGTCAATGTTCTGATTGGGGTACTGCTGGGACTGTGGCGCATGGTCATCACAGCCCTGTTCAACATTGTCCATTTGGGACGCATGGATATCAGTCTTCTTAACCGCAATGTGGAGGCATTTGACCCAGGTGAGCCAGACATGCTGTACCAGATGGTGATTAATACAACCATACTGTCAGTGGCCATTATGCCGACCCCACGGTCCATCAGTTCAAGTTCAAGTTTATTGTCCTGCGCATTAAAATAAAATGCAGTACATTTCAATGCAATATGGCTTTTCCCCCTTTAACAAATAGTGCAAATACACGTGAAAAATAAATTCAAAGAACAATAAAAACAAGGGTGCTAGCTAATTCTAGTTCTTAGATTTAATCGCTTTATTATATATTTTACATATTTCCCTCAAGTCCTACTTTTTAAAATGCTATGGAGAGTACACAGTTGAATTTCAGACACACAATGTTAACATATTCATTAGTATTAACAACATGCAAAGTCTTTTACCTTTGTAGTTGCCAGTGGGGGTTTTATTCACTCTTGCTCTTGATGCTTCCGCAGTATAATATAAAGAGAAGCAATTTCCCATGAGAAAATGCCCCTCTAGTGATCCCACTTAAGAGGCCAGAAATGCGTATCCTCTCCACTTTACCATGCTAGAAGCTCAGTGGAACTCGTACGATACCTGTATTCTATGCAATGCAAGGGACTCTAATTGCACACCGATCTCAGAAATGGCTGCAGACATGAGACATCTGTTGTGAGGAAAAGCAGGTGGGTAAAAAAAAGCTGTGATTGTATGGCCATTATGTGTGATTGCTTCAGAGCCAACCCAGGGTGCAGTCCTATGTGTTTATTGCTTTTGCCCAGTCAGGGTGATACCCCTCCCTCTGTCTTTCTGCAGCCTACCGCTGCTATGCTCATTATCTGAAGATTGAGGTGTGCCAGTCTCACCCTGTGATGAAGGCCTTCTGTGGGATGCTGCTCCAGTCTGTGGACCAGGAGGGAAATGCTGCACAGAGGGCACGGGATGCTGAGGAAGGTCTGTAGCACAGAACATGATACCGTGATAGACTACATGCTCATTGTTCATTTATTATATGACACAGAATTCACACTATACCATTCTACAAGTGCAGGCAGACTTTGCAGTCCACAAAACAGCTGCTGTGTGTCCCTTCAACATATTTATACATTTAAAGATATAGACTCAGCTCTACAATAAAAGGAGTGTGGCATCTTTAATTTCTCCAGAGTTATTTAGAATTCAGGCGCAGACTCTGGCAGATCACTCTAAAACATAATTTGATCATAACACTGTCTTGCACGTACAGGAGGAATGAAAGCTTAGCGGTTCTGATTTAATATGTCGAGCAAATTGAGTCTCAATATGGAATAATTTACAGTCCTGGTGCTGGTCTCAATCAGATCTGTCATAAACTAATCAGCCATGCTCGCCCACGCTCGCCTGAGCTCTCAGCCTCTGACAACGTAGAGACAAAGAGACGGTGTGGTTCTATAGTTCACCATCATACATATTTATTCTTTGTATATTTTATCCAAAAATATTAACAGCTAATTCAAGGCTGGTTGTTGATCATTAGCAGTGACAGTGATAGTATTGATTCAAATAGGAGGTGAGTGATAGTATGCTACACATGTGGTCACTAGAGGATGTACATGATAGTGAGCAATTAGCAGGCAAATGCATCAGGATTCATCCATTGTCGTGGAATCCAACTGTGTGGTATCTGGGCATGGCTGGGTCCTATTACAAATGAATGGTTGTGGTGGTGATGTTGCTTGTTTGCATCCAGAGAACAATGCATTATCAGTAATAATCTTTTGTATTACAAAGATGAGTTCTTGAGTAGCTGATTACACAGATGAGCTACTCTAATTGCCTGTTTCACATTCATGTAGCCCAAGGGGCTTAAGCTTTCAGTGTGTTAATGGCAAGCTCAATATGCTCCAACCATGCTCCGAGGATTAGAATATGATTACTTTCTATTATTACTCTTTCTGTAGTATCTAGCTGGTCCTGGGTGGCTATCCTCCAAACACTGCACTTCAAAAGACTCTTTTCCCATTCCAATTTAGATTAGGAAAGACTGTCTAGGCCTGTGACAAGGACTTGTGTATAGATGTGTCTGCTAGCAGAGCGGACATACCCTCAGTGCTAACATGGTGTCTGAATGTTCTCAGGGATCCAGCTGGTCCAACAGGAGAAGAAACAGCACAAAGTGTCCAGTGCCAAGAGGGCTCGTGGGCACTGGCAGCTCCTCTACACCCTGGTCAACAACCCCTCCCTGGTGGGCACCAGGAAGCACTTCCAGTGTCAGACCGCAGAGAGCTTTTTGAATGGAAGCCTCAACCGCACCGCCAAGGACGGGAGCAAAAAGGAGGCAGTAACCAAGGAGACACAGGCTGCTGCCAGCAACTGAAAGTGAATGTGACCCCCATTAAGGATTGGCTGCAAAGTCTCTCTTGGTTTTTGGGCAAATTATATCGTATTATTTGTCCATACATAGATGTCTGCAATTGTTGAAATAAGTGCACTTATAGCTCGGTGCCTCAGGTAGAGCTATTCACTAAGCATTTCTTATTTGTCTGGAGATTCTGTATCCAGCTTGTACCTTCCATGTTTCACTGTTTGTTTATGTCTGAGGGCCGGAGTCTCTAGTCTGGCACTGAACTGCTGTCTAACCACATTCCTTTAGGATGTGTCATTTTCAACACATTTGTGTGTGTATTTTGAGACAACAAACATTTGTGTTACTTTTCAACACAATATACTGCATGTTAATAACATACGTTTTGTCAATATGATGTTATTGACGCATAGGGTTAAAAAGTCATACAAATTTGTGGTTTCCCAAACTAGACACATGGATGTGATGAAAGGGACACATTCTTTTAAAGAGTGTATTTATATAAGGTTAGAATGTGTGACTATTTATGAATGAACTGAGTAAATAATTTTCAATTTGTTCAATTTTACACTTGTTCTGTGTAATTAACACCCATCTTAACACCCATGTTATCCAACTACCAGACAAATGAAAATGTTTGTATCGTCCGTCTGTTTTATTTGTAGAAAAGAAAAATAATGCTTTTCTAGTTGTGAAAATTTTATTCTCAAACTCTTCTTAATTTTGATATCCACCACCATCACATTGTTGGTTTCTGCATTACATTTAAAAAGTGCCTTACGTTAAAATATGAATACCCTAATTTTTCTTTGTGATTACTGTGAAAATAAAACTGAAACGAAAGTTGTTGTGTTTTCCCCCAATTATTTAGATTATTTTAGGCTATAAATTGCCCTTCCTCATCTTTGTTCATTTTGGTCTCCAAATGCATAGTGTGATGTTCTATTGGGTTGAGCGAAATAAATTGGATTAGATCGAAATGAAAATCAAGACAAAAGGAGGCTTTGTGTTGATCGACGCTTTCAAACGTAGCGTCCGTCGTCTTGAGGCTTTTTTTTTTTTTTACTTTGCCCGTAAATAGGCTATACGAAATCGTCCTACCGTTTATCAATAACAAAGTAACAAACAGAGCCTGTCCATTTTCCCTCCACTTTTATCAGAATATATAATAAACAAAAGCAAAGAGGGCTATTCTACGATATATTAAAATATAAAAAAATATACGTGGGGATTTCAAAATTAGGAAGCTTCACTCTACCAGAGGGAAGCATCTTCAGAGTTAGACTAATCGTATCAAATGTTTTTTGATGCAAATTTTTTTTTTTTTTCTTTGGAGTAATTTTCTCAATAGCCGACGCCTACATTTTCTCCTAAAACATCTCTTAATCTGTGACCGGTGGTCAATGAGAAATCCAGAAAATAGTTTCATATGTTTTATTAATTCCACTTACATAAAATAATATAAAAAAAATCTTGAAAGATCACGGGATTTTTATTTGATTTTTATTTTTTTTACAACAATTCACAAACACTCACTATGCATAAAATTACAGTACAGTGAAGCCGCCAGACGCTCACCTGCGTCCTTTTGTTGATAGGCGACTTCATAGAAACTTATTTACCTTCGTAAAAAAAGATAATAATTTCAATCCACATGGTTTACATCACAGATTGACAGTAATATCTAAAGTCCTATAGACTACACTAATAAAAACCGCACAAGGAAATACGTGTGACATGCCATGGACACGTTTAGAGCCATTGTAAAAAGCGAGAGTATAGCAAGCACCCGTTGAGTAAGAGGTTAAAGTCACATATTAAAGCCCTACGTTACATTTAACAACATTTGTTGGCAAATAACCTGGGATTCCCCACCAAGCACAGCACACGCCTTTACAACAGTTAAAGTGAATGTCCCTTCTGACCTCACAGGACAATAGGCAGGGCGTCGCTGTGGGCGCTGTCCAGCACGACTCACTTCACCCTGCATCTAATATCATTTTCCACCAAAACATCCAAACCCGCTTATACAAGTGGAGCCGGATCACTGATGCCTGAGAAGATGTTATTTGGTCAGTGTGAAAAAATGATTAGACGCCGCTCACCAACTATCTTGCACAGACGCACACAGTTTAGAGAGAGCATTGGTCCCTTATGTGATTTGTTTCTTTTTTTAGATATGGCTTCAAAATACATTTCTGGCAGTTGTTTGCTTGATATTTGCTCTCCAATATGATGATAAATACTACAACATAAATTTTTGGATTCACTTAGGCGTCATACCTCGCCACATACCCAATTGACGCCCATGCCTAAACGTCCTGCGTAAAGGGGACATGTCGATGCGAATTCTTGTCCGTTTTGAGGTCTGATAAATTGTAGAAATCTGTGCTTGCATTGTAAACGTATTTTGAGGAGTGTTGCTTGTTTAAATATTAAAACCGACTACTAATGTCACATGAATCAATTCACAACCCCAGTGATTGACGGAGTACTTTCTGAGGTAAAATACACCATCCGCCTTTTTTCAGGGGCCATCATTTTCACGCGTGGTAATGATAGGTGAGTTACCTGCTTAAATGTGGGCTACTTAAAAGTAAATATTTTACAATATACTCGCTGAAATCAAAGGGTGCTCAGCGACTTGGCTGCTTATAGTTGCCGTTGATTTCCTCAGAGATGTTGACTGCCTCGGCTCCTAGCGGTAATCTGTCACTGTACTCGGAGCCCATTTCAAATTCCTCCTGGTTGGTTTTGGATGAAGATCCAGGGATGGACTCTGTGACCACGCTTCCCTCAACCTCTCCCTCTCCGTCGGCCTCTCCCTCTCCCTCGCCTAACTCGCTGGGGTTGAAGGTTTTCTCTGATTCCACAAAAGACGCCCTGGGATCAAAATCTCCAGCCATTTGTTTCTCCATCTGATCCGGATTCTGAGCCTTCATAATCAGCTTGTAGGTCTTCCCTTGATACTTGTATAACAAATGGCAGCAGGTGGCCCCCAGCAAGGGAACAGTGGCCAAAGCCAGTAGGAAAGTGCTGACAACCACGATGATCAGTAGAGAGGGGATTTTCTTCCTAGTTGTGAAGACAACTTGAACTTGGCAGTCCTGCCCCCCATAGGTGAGACAGAGTGTGTAATTGGTGCCAGGCAGTAAACCATGGAAGCGATAGGCATTAACCCCCTCCTCTATCTTGGACCACTGAACCATAGAGTGTCCATTGCCAGTATTTACACAAAGGTATAGCATGTCCAGAGGGGCTTTTTTGGTTGAGGATTGGTATAGACTGAAAATCTCTTTGTTCACTGTTTCCATGTTTTGAGTGTGACTGAGATGAAGGTTAGACTTGCTACTGGGAAGCTGAAGTGGATTGAGCTGTACTTTGGCCTCCGTCTCGGACACTTCCAATGCAATGACACCAAAATCAAATGTATATTGCTTGAGGTCATCCAAGCTCAGGTTGAAGGCGTGGTTGGAGATGTATTCATTGGCATTGCTTACGCCACACTTGCTTGCAAAGGGCGGGTCCTCTGAAATGTCGCCAACCTGCTCTGTGGCATCATGTTTGCCTGAGGAACCAGTTGAAATGCTCTCGTCCTTTTCTTCAGACTTGGGCCAGTTGATCACATTGTTTTTGGAGGTCTTAGGCCCTACAGGCTTGTTAACAGATGGGCTGATCTTGTCCACTGTAGAATCAAGCATTGAGTTGGTGGCATGTTTTTGGGTGCCTGCCAGTGCCACTTTAACACTGCTCTCTACCTTACCTAAATCATTGACTGCAGAGCAGCTATAATTTCCATCTTCCTTTTTACTCATACGAGGAATAATGAGGGTGCCGTTTTGAAAGATGAGGAATCGATTGTTGGTTGTTTTATCATTGATGGGCAAATCATTTGTCTCACCAGTAGAAGGCAAGGTGAACTGAAACTTTTGATTTCCTGCATTCACCTCCCAGCTGACTTCTGGCTTGGGGCTCCCTTTTGTCTCACAGTTTAAGATAACCATGAAGCCCTCATAGAGCTCCGTGTTCTCAATGTTGGGCTGGTAGGTTATAGTGACAGTAGGGGCCTTACAGTCCAGTTTGGGCATCTTTGTAACCATTGAACCTTTCAGGTGTTCAGGGGCCTCACATAAAATGGAATTCTGATCAGGGACAGAAATCTTGGTCGTTGTGATCCAATCCCTCAGCCATTCCAGGCTACAGGAGCAGATGAATGGATTGTTAAAGATCTGGAGGTGGGACATGGAAGAGAGGGCATTAAAGGTACCCTGCACAATGGTGGTGAACTTATTGTTATTGATGCGCAGCGACCTCAGTTCTTTGAGAGTGGAAAAGGCATCCTTGGGAAGGTTAACCATTTCATTGTTATTCATTTTCAGAAGCTGCAGGGCTGTGAGGTTTTGCAGATCCTCCCATGGAAAATGTACAATTTTGTTGTAGCTGATGTCCAGGTTGCGAAGCTGGATCAGTGGGGCCAAGGTGTCTGTCTCTATGGTGACTATCTCATTGTGGGCCAACCAGAGAGAGGTCACCTGAGTGACATTGATGAAGCTTTTACTTTTCAGCAATTTGATCTTATTGGCAGAAAGACTTAGGGTGGTGACATTGGAGGGTAGACCCACAGGTACCAGTAGCAGGTCTTTGTAAGCACAGTCAGCAAACTGATGGGCATATTTGTCCAGGCAGCTGCAGGACTCTGGGCAACACTGCACAATGCCAATCACAGTCGTCCACAAGGCAAGGAGCTGCAGGAGCCTTGTCGCCATTTTCAGCACCTGCAAGTATTCAATTACCAGATGTTAGCTAAGTTGTTAGCCATAGGTAATAGTCTTAATCAAGGGTTTATATAACGGCCATAATGTCCAATACACCAGCAGTAATGTAATGTGACACCTTGATGCATTTCATATTTCTGGCAGTTTGAATGTGCAACACTGAGAAGGTAATGACTCAGGAAAGGGCATGGGTCTACAACACAATGCAACGTTGCATTAGAAATTCCTATAAAAACAGAAACATTTAAAACAACACTTGGTCATTACTACCACTGCTGCTGTTGATTGGAGGCAGCGGATTGTCATTTTCACTGAATGCCATATTCAAAGTTTTCCTCTTTTCCACGGGCTGTTTCGTCCAAAGCACGGCACAATGATTTTTGGACATCTATGCTCCTTATATTACACGTGCACACATATGTCAGCATTTATAGCAAATTCAGGCCCAAGTGGTCCGTCTTGCTCTAAGCGTGTTTCGAGAAACCGGTGCGGACACACTGACGCTGTCCGTGGTGCTGAAGTCGTTGAGTTTGCTGATAATCAAAAACATTCGACTTCAGCGAGGGTTTTGTGATATTCCCATAAACAATGCTCAGTGCAGGGTAGCCTACTGCACTCATGACAAGATGCCCTTCTGTAGATTCTGCAGAGTTGCAATTGAACTAGGCTATAGGCTGTTTCCCCCCCTAAATCTGATCTGAATGGTGATTGTTTCATAGTAACTGCTTAATTAACTACCTACTGAATCTCTTACCTGTCCAATGTTAACTTCCAATTCCGGTGGCTTATAAATCACTCTTGGAGTTCAAAATCTTCTAAAACAAGTTTAATGGTCGAAAAAACGACTGTCCTCGTATGTTGTGGATCCTTTTACATGACTTTTGGAGACCACGGCAGCATTGATGGTGGGCGGCGGAGGGAACATTTTTCTCCCAGTGAGATGCTGTGCAGTCCGACGGCGCTTTTCCTCTCCAGCGAGTGTGAGATCCGCTGCGCGCTCCCGCAGCCGCGGAGCGAGAGGAGGGATTGTGAACGCGCAGCCTCTCCCATTCTCGCTCCTCAGTATTAAAGATACAGAAGCTCCGGTTCCTCCACCCTCAAATAAAATTCATAATTTAGAATCTGATGTTTAATTTATTACTCCGTCGACCCAAGCCTAATTCGGTTTGGTAGCCTATTGTCTTTAATGCTGAAGGGACTCAGCCGAGAGTTTTCAAACGCAGTGACAGAACTGTTTATAATGGAGCCAAAGTCTGAATTAAATTAAAGTCAACGAGAGTAAAGCCCCAAATCCTTGCGCCTGACCATTTCGGATATTGTTTCACAGTACAATTCAGGCGTTATCCCGAGTCTCGACATTTGATTGCAACAAATCAGGACTGTGTGAGACTGAATGTTTTGCTTTACACTAAAGACACCGAGGCGCCTGAATTAATTTGGTGGCTTAGGCTAAAAGAAGATAGTTATAGTTACAAGTGGCATAGACAGCTGAGAGAAACAGCTGAAGGTTGAATGTTTTCATAATTAATCTGGTGGTTTGTAATACATTGATATAGTAAATTATTGTATCACAATTAGGCTGTTTTATTTTTTAAATCAACATCAATCAATCATTCTAGTTACTTAAAAGTTTAAGTCATATGGATTAAAATTGGTATTCGTCTTATAATAGCAGGCTATAGGCTACTAGTGTTAGAACCGGGGCTGCTTTGTGTTTCAAAATGCTTGATCTTCTATTCAAATACTGCCATCATCTGGTAGGCCAGCTGAGCCCCTCTCTCTCTCTCTCTCTCTCTCTCTCTC
>OMLI01094380.1:0-20540 GCA_900302605.1 Rondeletia loricata
ACAAAGTTATTCTGAGTGATCACCTTTATCCTATGATGAAACATTTCTATCCTGATGGGAGTGGTCTCTTCCAGGATGACAACGCCTCCATCCACAGTGCACGAGGGGTCACTGAATGGTTTGATGTGTATGAAAATGAATCATATGCTATGGCCTTCGCAGTCACCAGATCTCAACCCAATTGAACACCTTTGGGAGATTTTGGACCGACGTGTTAGACGCCGCTCTCCACCAGCATCATCAAAACACCAAATGAGGGAATATCTTTTGGAAGAATGGTGTTCTATCCCTCCAGTAGAGTTCCAGAGACTTGTATAATCTATGCCAAGGCACATTGAAGCTGTTCTGGCGTCTCGTGGTGGCCCAACACCTTACTAAGACACTTTATGTTGGTTTTTCCTTTAATTTGTCACCCGTCTGTATATGGGTGTAGTGTAGCATTCATGAGACCCTGGTGAAGAGTCCTTATGCTTGAACTTTGGGAGCAGTTGCAGAATCAATTCATTACTTGTTTTTAGCTCTGCACCCATGAAAAGTGATGTGCGTAAAGTTATGACTGTAAGCAAGTTTAATTTATAACTGAACATAATTAAGGAATAATTTGTCATTGCTGTATGATAAGAGTTGTTTTTTATATCTCACTTTGCAGTGGAGGTGGAGGACTTGAAGAAAATCAACACTTCAATTACAGTTTTACTCAGTGAGAAACAGAAACAAGAGAAGGTTTGCGTTTCATGCACTCATAATGAATGGGAGTCATCGGGGCAACAGCAACATATTTCTGTTATTTTTCAACTCAAAGCAACAAAATTATTTTAATGCTAAATAAGGATGATTTACCCCCAGATTTGATAAATATCAGATTCAAAGTTTCTTAATGATAACATGATTTTTAAATAGTTTTGCATTACTTTAAAAATAACTTAGTTATACCCAATTTGAAAGACTGCTGTGTTACTAGTTAGTTACTCATCAAAGTAACAACACTGTAACTGACAATTAAATAATGAGTTACTCCCAACACAGCTACTGTAACAATGTTAATGTCTCTTAGAGGTAACTGCATTTACGGCAATGTTGATTTAATTGGGGATCAAATAAGCAAGTTCATCCAGACAACCTCCATTTAGTACCACACATGAGTTTAACCACATACTGTGGCTTTCTGTAACTGGGTGATTCTTGTTTCTTTACATGAAGGGTTGTACCATTTAAAATGAAAGTACATTCAGATCTTTCCTTTTTTTTACAGCAACAAAATAAAGGAAAGAAGAAGAAGAAGGGAGTAGTTCCTGCAGGGGGGCTAAAGGCCAAGATGAAGGATGACCTTGCAGACTATGGGGAGTTTGAAGGAGGTTATGCACAGGACTATGAGGACTTCATGTAATACCACTCCTGCTGCTCAAAGCCATCCCTCACCCCACCCTTATGTCAAACTAAATGTGTTGAATAATGTTACAAAGAACATCCTAATATGGTTATTTCTTGTAGGAAATAATCAGTATTCATCTGTTCTTGGATTGGCCACACTATTCAAATGAGTTGGCATACATTTTTCCTGCAGTGCATATTCAAATAATGGAAGACAGTTTCTCCATCTCTGAAATTTGGCCAAATTGTTTCTCAGTGGTCGATCAAAGAAAAATAAATGTGACTTCTGTAAGAGGAACTACATTTGACATTCTATGCAAATTAAATGTTACAAAAATAAATATTTGCAACATGTACGCTAAACAAGTCAATTAGATACACGTTACTTGGGGAATACATTATATTTCCAGGTGTAAACTCCAACATATGATATGTAGGTCTGAAGTTTCTTTGCAGTTAAAGCATTAAGTTTGGTTAAAGGAAAGGTTAGGTAATGTGGTGCCTATGGTATCTCTGGTATTACTGGGTCACTCACCTGCAGACCGGGTCAGTAGCAACAGACATTGCAACAGGCTCTAGTGTTGGTTCATTGCTGCTGACCAAACAGTGCTACTGTAATGTGTTAAAATGGGGATTGTAGGAGTTACAAAAATGCCATCAGTGGCTTCTACAGAAAGGTTTTTCATGTCAAAGTTTCAGAATTTCATTGCCTTTTACTGTACATTCTGTCATAGAAATATTTTTTTCTGCCAAAATGTGCACCACAATCCTTCCACACTGCAGCAGCAGAGTGACTCGTTGCACGGCTTTGCTGGTGCTCGTGTTTCAAATCATGCCCAACAAGGCAGTAAGAGGACTTCAACATCCCTCATGATGGTCAATACCTACGCTATACTAATGTCAAAGTCGTAGATTCATTTTTGTCTCACAGCCCTACTGAGCATTTGAGTTTTTGTTTAATGGTTTCATCTTGAACAGTTGCAATATGTTAGTTGACGGACACATGGAAAAGCATACACAGATATGACAAACACACAGCACATCTCTGCATTTGCAGGATGTAATAATTCCAACCTTCCCTTTAAGAATATATTTACATTATTACATAACCTTTAAAAAGATATGCTGAATATTTCAGTACCACTAAGATGATTACAATATGATCTTTTGGATACATTTAAAAATATGATTACTTGTAGTGTTTTGGGGGGAAACTGTCTTGCTGTTTTTTTTTTTTTACAATTCATTTTATTTCAAAATCTATGGCACGATACATAAAAGTATTGCCAGAATTGGCTGAAAACTGAGCACTCATGTGATTCTTATAATCATGAGTTACCCATTTAAAGCTCAAATCAGTTATTTCTTTGACCACATTTGAAGAGTTTGACTTGTATTAGGAAAATCAGTTTTCTGGAATGTTCTTAACCCATTGAACCTCAAACCACAGGTGTAGCCTATAACACCAGCATGTACAATCATTAAATGTTGGGCTGAAAAAAATATCTTCAAGAAATCTCATAAACAAAGCCAGTTGTGGGGCGACAGCATGTTTCAGCAGAGTGTGCCATTCTACAATCGGATTGGGGCTTTAAAGAGCAATTTATATTGTTAAAAAAAAATTATGAACGTTTCCATTTAAATATAATCTCAACATGACGATACAGAGTGTTACACTCTGTTGGTCAAAGCCCATAAATGTGTGAGGAAGCTGAATGTGCAGTTTTAAGTGATTTTCAGGTGTTAATTTGCATATGGCTTGTATTGAGAATGTCAAGAAACCGTGGAATGGACCAAATGTATTTATCAGGAGGAGCTGTTATATGTTTTGATTTTACCCTTACACTTAAACAGGACATTTCCTGAACCGGTGGTACAAATAACAGTGTTGTGTTTTTATTATTGCCCTAATTTAATAAAGATTAATACTGAAATTGTGTGTGCAATGCATTGGTTCGTCTCAAGGTGAAATGCAGATCACTTTGCTAATTAGTTTTAGTTGCCGTAGGAATGACTAGAAAAATAATGAAATTGACCTTTTTGTAATTTTGAACAGCCGGGTTATAATGCTGCCATCTTACAATCACTTGAACCAGAAATACCTGAGTTTGCATTTGACATTACTGTTGTGTTACACCTATTGTACTGTTCTGCTGTTTTCTGTCCTAAGCCTCCACATCCAATAAAAAGAAGGGGAAAATTCATGGTATTCCTATATTATGTCTATTGTGTTTAGTTGTCTGAATGGATCTGCAAAACCTTCAATGCAACTTGATATCAAGTGACTGAATTTGAGGCATTACCTTTTTTCATTTTTTGGCACAACCCTTAAGAGTTTTTATTCAGAGCTTGCAAACGTATGAGATGTCCTGATAGTTGTTCAGATAACCTGCTGATGTCCTAATCCTGTCCTTTTGTTCTTTCAAGAAATAGGTCATTACCTGATTATAGTGGTGCACTGAATTGCCCCTTTCAGTGGTCATGTGACTCCAAATACAAAGGGGGCCAGTCTTTCCACCTTCATTAAACTTATCAGTGTTCAGAAGGAGGAATTATTTGAAAACAAAATAAACAGTGTTGATATTGTAAAGATAAGACGTGGGGATAATTAACAGTGCATTTCGACTAAATCCACCCAGTGAAATACCCCCTGCCCTCAACTATTGGCTGTCAGTGGGGGTGGAGGTTGTGGCTCATAAACTATGAGGTCTTGCTGGTGGTGTTATCCCAAGGACTGACATATATATAAAAGGTGGTGTCAGGTCCTCTCACCCCAGGATACCATCAGACTGATAAAACACAAGGATGTGGATGTTGTTCGTGGTGAGTGCAGTCGTGGGGGCGATGGGGTCAGAGGACACACCTTCTGGGGCGGCTCAGCACCTGCAGGCCCTTCACTGCCCACCCTGTGAGCGTATCCACTGTACTTCCCGGCGGGCTCTCAAGCTCCAGTGTAAAGGTGGCATCACCACGGGCATCTGCGGCTGCTGCCCTGCGTGTGCCAGGATAGCAGGGGAGACCTGCGGAGGAACATGGGACTACCTGGGAAAGTGTGATGAGGGACTAGTGTGTGCGTACCAGGACTCCGCGACTGCCACACCAGATGCAGAGCGCAGTGGGATCTGTAAAGCAGGCAAGCTTATGGTTTTTTTCTTTCTTCTGTATTATAGTGCATATGAGAAGGAGAATATCAAGCAGGTATCCTATGATGTGCATTGAATCCCTGGGTTGACCTTTTATCACTGAATAGTACAATAAGCCACATTAGGGCAAATCTCTTGACAGTGCTCCTTTATCTTGGTACATAATATACATTGGATGCTGTTAGAAAGTATCTACAAGATCTTTTTGCTCTTTTCCCCAATAGTGCATTGATACACAATTTTGTGAGCCCTGATATAAGACAGTGTCAAGGGAATGGCGCCAATGTGGTAAATCTTTTTTTATGAGCTGCGAAGAGCGATAGCGTGGTCAAGGCTTCCTTTGATTCAAAGGTTTCTCATAACGGTTAAGCCATAATCACACCTCTTATCTGCCCCTGGTGAGAAGAGTTGTCATTCTTATTGATACAGTATCAGTTGTAGTTTAGGATTAAATTAAGAGATTTTCTTGTTGCTTTACTGCTCTGGATAAGATATAAATGTCAAATCTGAAATGCCCAGAAAGGCCCATGTATTGCAAGTCCTGTTTCCTCTGGGTTCTCATTTGATGTTTGTTTTAAACTTTTTTGTGCAGTGCTTGAATCCCTGGATGTGGAGAACTGTCGCCCTGAGTGTACCAGGGAATACTGCCAGGCCAACCCCTCTGAAATCTGCTCTGCCAGGTGACTGAGTCAAACAAGTCAATTCCCCTACAAAAAAAAACCCCTCCTTTCTTTTTCCTATTGTCTCTTTTATACTGTAACTGCCCTATCATGTTTCTAACAGAAATCTCAACTCATTCTGTGTAGGTTTGTGTCGTTGGAGAAGCAGGCGTGCCAGGGCTCCTGCCAGCATACCTCCTGTTCAGGCTGTCTGCTACTGAATCCCCCGTCATGCCCTCAGATTTGTGCCCCCTCTGATCCATCCTGTCTACACCGTTTTGGGAGGTGTGTGCACAATCACCTGTCCGTGCCTCATAATCCTGTCTGCCTCCAGAACCTACAGGTAGGTGGGATCTTAGAAAAGCACCAGTGAGCTACACCAACAACCAATGTAGAACCTGTATTTCTTGCATATACTGTACTAATCTGAGATTTTGAATTGTGTCATTCTTTCCTCTACAGAGTAATCCTGAGGGATATTTTGTGTGCTTGGTCCCAACCTGTCCAAATGCACTGAAGTGATCTCTTGCTTGAAGAGAATAAACCCACTGGAGATTTTCAATAGCAAATGTAGCAAAATGATAAATGGCAGCTATCTAAAAAGTTTCTGTAAAACCTGAAAATAATTTATCCACAATTACATTTTCTGCATGCAATGTACACTTGAATATAAAATGTTCAAATTAAATGTAGAATTAAAGAATTAAAATGTCATGTCATACACTGAATTGTGTCTTTCATAGAATTCATATGACCAGTATATATAGTGCGCTAAATCCATCTGCTTTGAAAACGTTTATTTACATTTGTATAATGAGGAATCCCATCATCATAACAGGTTAACCTGAGGGTAAACTGTAAAAATTTAGAATGTCAAAAAGAAAAATAACCTGGAGGTAGGGCAATGTGGTAGAATAATAGATATAATAATAATAATACAGGTATAACAATATTAAATTAGTAAATTTATTAGTGTATCTGTTCTGTTTGAATCTTTCACATCTTGAGAGTTTGCTGGTTCACTGGAGAAGTGGTTTCTGAGTCCCCTCTGCCAGCACTGTCCCCCTGACAGCTGATGGTTATTGAATAACAGACAGTTTATGAGGCAGCAATAATGAGGCTTGTAGAGAGCAGGAAATAAAGTGTGGACCAACAATGGGCAGCTTGTTCTCTGTCCTTCAAATGTAAGTTGTTTCTGGAAAAGAAATAGTTTATCAGTTTATTTCGCAAGACTGAAATACAGTTTTTACACTAAAACAATGGCTTACGTAAACGTTCATCTAACCTGTCAGCAGCAGCATCACTGTCATCTTAAGCACTGTGATATCTAAATAACAATATCTGTGGTTTAATCAGAAACGAGAGAAAACTGTGCAGCTCCTCATTCAAGTCTTTGCTAAAGGAAATGGTACAACTGCCAGACCGAGAAACACAAGCACATCAATAAGAAATAATACTATCTGTGCTGTCAGTATTGTACAAACAATTATGCCTGATGAAATCATTCACCTCCATTGCTGAATACAAAGTTGACTAATTATTACTTGTAATTCAAACTAATTCAAAGCTTGCTACTATATGCAGTTTGGATACACCAGTAAATATCCTCATTTAAGGCAAACAGCTTTCCTGTTTGTGACATTTATATCACAACTTCTGAATCCAGCACTATATCATTTCAGTTAAATTAATTTGTCCTCTAAGTCTGACAATGCTGTTTGGCCTGCAAAATGTATCCAAATTTCATTACGTTTTTACATTTCTTGTGTTTCCCACTGCAGATACACATCACCATATCAGGTATCTATCAGGACGGTAGGCTCTGTCACCAAAGCAGGCCGCCTGTTATCAATCCCATATATCCATCTCACTTTTTTACTGATAAAAACAATGGATAACAAAGGACTGTCAGGGCGCCAGCTGTAATAAATGTGCCCCTGACAGATGCAACTCATGTTAAAGTTTGAAAACATGTGGCTGAGCAACAAAAAACCCAGGAACAATAGAAAAGCACAGGAGATTACTGTGAAGGAGTGACCTTCAAATAGACATCGATTTTGATGTAGCAATGGGAAGCAGATTTGGCAGTGCACCAGTCATTTCTAAATGTTTATTCTCAGCATTTCTGCACAAACAGTACAGTGCATGATGTTATGGACATCATCTACAAGCCTAACAATGATTTTAACCATACAAGCATCTTGCATTCTGGTAACTCTTACAGAGAATCTCGTATTACAACCAATCTGGGTATTTTTAAGTCAACTTCAGAAGAATGTAACCTCATTCAAACCCTTGAAACCATTTAAATCAAATTCAAATCAAAAGAATTGTTTTATTAGTATGTCAACAATTTGTAACAAATCTTAAAGATCCTGTTGCTTTCATGAGGATGTACGGCTTTAGTCCTGTACTGTAATAAAGATACAACAGAACATTTGAAGTTATTATGAACAAGGTTGTCACTGGCCTTCCTAACATCTATTCAATATTCCATTAATGTAAGCATAACACAATACCCAGCTCATATAATTTCCATTCATCCAAGACACCTAACCATTATGTTCAATACCATAGTTACTCCTAAATCATATTTGATTTATACAAATTCCTCACTTAGTCAATGACAAAAATAAAAATTTGAGAAATACAAAGTCAAACCATAAAAACCCCCAAAAACAACATGTAACCATGGAAACGGGGACATTCTCATTACTGCCCGATGAGCTGACTGTGCATCAGGCCCCAGGGACTACAACCAGACAGCAACGTGTCAGTACAGTGAGTTAATGTAGTAGAAATCCTCAGTATTGATGACCTCAGCAATGCTTGGAGTATCTAACATAAACTTTTACTAAAAAACAGATGTCTCAAGGCTTGTCTCAAGTATTCTAGCTGTCCAATTATTCAAACAAGATGTTTTTTTTGAATGCCCCACACCTTTTCCCCTTGGGTTGCTAGGACAGTGTCCTCAGAGGACTAAAACCGCACCGGCTACAGAGCTCATCTACAAAACAGGATGTTTACCAAACCATACAAATTACAGTTGAAACATTGCATAACATTCTGAAAATTCTTCTGGCCCAGAATACGATCCCCACAGCTATTTTGAAAGGTATGTTATCTTGGAATAGTGGTAATGATAACTATTTGTACAAACAGAAAAATGATAGTCGAGAGAAAACTGTATTAAGGTGCATAAAATTTTGTCTTTGCCAAAATTTTCAGTCAGTCTCTGATCAGGAAGGCACTGTGGATAAATATCCAAGACATCTGTCCTGTCACCGGAATAGTCTGTTCCAAAAGGATAAGAAGGTGGTGGAGTTAAAGGCACCGATGAATATGAGCAGCAGAAGGTAGAGGCTCATCATGATAGCAAAATGGTGTCTGACGAGCCAGGAGGTGCCACGGTTATGTCTGAAGCAACAAAAGACAAAAAAAACAGCCTTGTTACTACTACAGGACAAGAAGAAGGCCAACCAAAACTCACTTGTTTATGTCACTCTATTTCTAGCAAGACAATAAATCTAAGATTCTTTATGTAAAAAGATGTTCTAGCCATTGAGTTACAGTTTCAAATAAGCAAATAGAGGTGGCAACTATGGATTCCTTATGTTGGGAGTCTTACTGTTCATGAGATATATGTATTCCTAAAAGTAAAAAGGTTCTAGCATAATCATATTGTTTACATTGCGTTGTCATTCTGAAATCCTAATTTGAGGTTATTTGAAGGAAATTTGAGGCTACACACCATGTCCAGTGATAACATTATAAAGACATTACCCTCAAAAATGAAATTCCAAATGCCAAAAGGTGACTATAGGAAAAACTGGGGATGCACTGATATGTTGAATATCAGGCTAATACCAAGCTAAAATAGGGTATCGGTATTGGAGAATTACTAAAAATACTCAAATCCAGTGTCACAAGCCATATGTAACATGTCAGAACAGTGAAAAATGTTAAACAAGATTATATTGCAATCATTTTTGTTCAATGACCCCAAACTGACGGACAAAGTCTATATTTTTTCAGTAATATTAATGGATCAGAATGGTACTCAGTATTGGCTAATTAGAATAGCTATCAGCAGAGAAAAAATGGTTTTGGTGAATCCCTGTGACAAACCTTGGAGGAAACAATAGGCAGCCCTTTGACACCTCATTGAAATGTCTTATACAGGCACATTCATCACTTTTCTCATACAGACACATTCATCATTAGACCACAAGTAGGCACCTCTGACAGCAAACGTATCCAGGGGCCAGATGTATTGAACTATGTAGATTCAAGACTGAAAAATCTGTTTTCACAAAATTGGAAACATGCATACAGTACATAGCCTTTTTAGCAGATATATAAACCCCTACTTATGTGGTGTTCATGCATTGTTCCGTTTTATAAATCTCAATCTTCATGAAATTGTGTGCACATGCACAAGCCTAATGCCCACTCTCACAATTAGCCATAAATGGATGTCAACACACCCATGTTTAACCTGGTTTGCACATACTGTAAATGCCAGTCATCCCTCCCTTTCCCTTCAAGAGGCTAATTACCTCTTGCCAGGCCGTCCTTGTAAATAAGAATTTGTACTTAAGTGACCTGCCTGGTTAAATAAAGGTTTAAATAAATAAATAAAATCATCATGAGCCAGAAAATCTGCACGGTCTCTAAAGACTTGTTCTGATTCCACAATACTGTGGTGACAATATGTAAACCTAATTACTCTCACTAGAAGAAAAATTAGGCTTGTAGAAAAAAAGGATGTTAATCGCATGCATACACTTATAAATGTTATCATAAAACGTTATTGAGACCTAATAGGCTACTACATTTTTAACAAGGTGTACAGAAAAGATGAAAGCTCCAAATAAAATGTCTCCCACTCTTTGCCACTTCACTCTATCACAGTCATAAAAGTCTGTTTACGCATGGTGTAAAGCGTGGAGGTACACATTCTCTGTGATTTGTGTTAACTACACCCCACCCAAATATTCCTTACCTGGACAGGTGCTTTCTCTGAGAGTACACAAGCAGGTACTTGACTCGCACCAGCTGATTGTTGGTGACTATAAAGTACTTCTGCGGTACCTCCCCTCCTTCACTGTTCTTTGCCCTTGAGCGCTGACGGTCAATGATTTCAGAGTCTGAAATAAGTTTAGGAACTTAGTGGGTGGTTTCAAAAGGTAGCCAATTATATCACTGTTATGGGATTCACATTTTGTGCTATTGTGCAGTTGCCAGTATGTTACAGGGAACATACCTTTTTTCTTCACCTGGCACTTAACATCTGGGTGATCAATGACTTCGCACAAGGCAACACAGCTTAACAGTGGACCCAGGAGACTTTCCCGCCAACCACTGCTATGGGGACTGTAAAGGACAGCCATGCTGAGGTCGCTGGTGAGGTAGGTCCCCTCTCCAAACACTGAGGTCTGCAAGCGCCATGCAAAAGAGAAGTCAGATTGACTAGATGTCATTTTTCATGTCAGTGAAAAACAATTGCATATTTCTTTTTTCCCATTCTGGCCCTTATCGTGGAGTCCTGAAATAATTGGATTAGGCTACTTCCTGGACAGTCTCATGGTGCACTTCAACAGTAAACATCTGTATGAGATTTCAGGGAGTACATTAAATAATACAGGTCTACGAGTGACTATTTCAATATTTTCACAATGGGTGAAAAGGCCTATTATTGTCACAGGATAGATGAAGCTGGGATGACTGCACTAACCTTGTTGAGGTGACAGTGTAGCCCATTGTGAATGATGGAGTGAAAGTTCTCCAGGCGACTCCCGTGGAATGCATAGAAGACGTCTCTGCCTGCCCTCATCTTCTCAAACCTAGCATTCATCTGGTCACAGTATTCCAACTCAAACAGGAAGTCTGGGACAGGCGTGGAAATCCTTTCATTTTCTGTCAGGTTACAAAGTTTGGCATACTGGTGGAGAGCAGACAAACAGGTGTAAACAAAACAGTAAAAGAGACTGGGTGTAATCTGCTGTCTATTTACAGTCTATTTAATTACAGTTGTAGTAATCGACCTCATCTTTCTGCAGTGTCTTCACAGCAAAGCTTTTTGAAGAAAGAACCCAATGTGCAAGAGCCAGATGATGATCTCCCTCCCCAGGTCTCAGTCTCACCAACTCTCTCACACCAGGCAAGGAGCTCACATCTGTCAACTGGAGGACAAAACATAACAGGAGGCAAACCAGTCCATAGTATGTCTTACCCTGTCCCTTGCACTGTACACAAGGCCGTTTATGTTCCTTGAACCGTGTGTCACTCTGCAACTAAGTTGTTATTGTCTCTGCACCAATGTCACCATGATACATTCCTGTATTGGGCGTGGAAATGTAAGTGGTTCTAGATTCTGACCATGCCCACAGAAACTAAGATGCAAAGCTATAATTAAAATATATACATATCTTACCAGCTCCTCAAACTCCTTATTTTCACTACTTATGTATCTAGGCGGGAAGGGTCTCAACAAAGAATCCCTCTTGTAGCTCTGTGCTGCTGCCACAAACAGGCTGCAGCGCAGGTCTGCTGCTACTGGATCCCTGTGAAGACAGGAGCACACAAGCTCTCTGACTGCGTCAGGTGGAAGAGGTGGCTGCATTCCCAACACTGTAAACAAATGTGATAAGATAACACATTGGTGAGCACAGAACACCAAATACACATGACAAGGTATGAGGGCTACAACTGAATGGATTAACGTGTGACTCAAAGACGTCAAACATGCAATAACATTATCAACTTGTTCTGTAATAAACCTCTTCCAAGGGGACCTAAGTTAACGTTAGGTAACTGCCTTAGCTTAGCTTTATCTGCCCATTTAGCCAACAGTTACATCCTTCTTACTAAGTTCAACTACAATCATCAACACCACATGTTCAACACCAAAACAAAAGTGACACTCCTACGAAAATCCCTCTACAATGCATTTGCCTTTGTGGGTCCTGCTGACAATTTTGTGGAATCTAACGTTACTGTGAAACCCTTGTAACGTTATTTGTAAGGTACATTTACCTTGTCTAGGGTAGCTAACGTTAGCTAGCTGAGCTACAACAAGTGAAGTTAGCCAGCTGCTAACATTAAGTTATCGACGACTGCCGATGACAAAGGCAGCAGACAGTGCTGTCTGCTGTGGGACCCTTAAGAAGATGGCAGTACAGCCCTGTAACCTCTAACCCTATTTAACAGGTACGTGTTACATGTTTTTGACGTTACCTTAGGTCTTCGCTTGTCATAACATTCGAGGAAGAGCTAGGTTAGCTCCGGATACTGCTGCCTTCAAGTGCTGCCAGAAATAGTGGAATTACGTTTTGGACGCACGGACGCACGTCCATTTTTGACGGTAAATGGGTAAAAATGGGTAAATATGACTGGGAAGTTAGCCGAAATGAGACGTTTAGAGGGGCTGGGGAGCATGGACGCTATGTAAACAGTTGATGGCAACAGTGATATACACAACAACCTTTGGCTACAACATCATTACATGCCTGCTATGCATTTTCTCCTTCTCATTCTGCCGATGCAGCATTAAGTAGCTATGTGCCGCTTGATTTCTACAACAAAACAACAGACACCAAAACATTTTTTTTTTTACAGGGTCCGTTTTGTTATTCTTTCCGCCCAAAAGCACTTGAATGCGCGGGAGCACCTGAAGGCAGCATTCGTCACACTGGGCTAGCAGTATGGAAAGAGCCATGGAAACTGGATTTTGTTTTCAATCCATGGATGTGTTTTAAGATATCTCCATATAAGAGATTAGGATTATTATAGAAATCTGGGCTGACCTTGCTCTGATGGACCTTGCAGACATCTGGGAGGTTTAAGCTGCAGCCTGGTCTGAACCGGACTCTAGGGAGGTGTACCTTGCCAAACCAGGTTTAGACCTGTCAAATCAAATGTTCAGGGTTGTGTATTTCCTTGAACATTATTATTAGTAGTAGTAGTATTAGTAGGCCTATACTATTAGTTCCCATGAATACTGCAGAACATGTCCATCTTAATAAATAATTCAGATCCTAAAGTCTTATTTTTCTTGAAAATATAAAAATAAATTCTGCCAGTGGGGTGAGATAATTCCACTTCCATGAACAAGAGAGGATTGTTTTAAACCATGTCCTTAGGGAAGTGCAACATGAATGTGACCCCTTACAATTTGAGTATGGAGGATGCTCTTTTGTATATGCTGCATAATATTTATTGTCATCTTGGTCGGCCCAAACGATATGCTCGTGTTCTTTTTGTAGATTTTCCGTCGGCATTTAATACTATCAGACCCCATATGATGATGGAGAGATTACTCCATCTTGGAGTAAATAGTAACATCATCAGATGGGTAGAGTCCTTTCTGACTGACCGATTACAGTGTGTCAGAGTAAATGGTGCAGTCTTCTCCTATTACTACTAATACTATTTCCCAAGTTTTATTTACCCTCTATACAATTGAATGTAGAAGCAACACATCTGATCATGTTGCTATTAAATTTGCTGATGACACGGCAATCGTAGGTTTGATTCAAGATGATGATGAAACCAGCTACTGTGTGTGGGCAGATCAGTTTGTTGGTTGGTGCAGGTCCAGTTTTCTTCATTTGAACACCAAGAAAACTAAAGAAATCATCTTTGACTTTAGGACTGGTAACAACACCCACCAACAAATGACTATCGATGGGGAGGGTATTGAAGTGGTAGAGGACTACAAATATTTAGGAACAATAATAGATGCTAAACTGTCATGGAATTCGAACACAGATGTTATCTATAAGAAAGGTCTGCAGCGTCTATATTGCAGCGTAAACTGAGACAGTTTAGAGTGGACAGAGATATATTGGTCCTCTTCTATCGCTCCTTTGTGGAGAGCATTTTAACTTTCTGTTCTATTTCCTGGTATTTTTCATTGTCAGTGAATAATAAAAACAAACTGCATAAGGTAGTCAATATGTCCAGTAAGATTGCTGGACAACAGCACACTTGCATGACGATGACCTGTGAGTCCCGAGTGGTGAGGAAAGGGCAGGCGATTATTAGAGATGTATCACATCCCCTATTTAATGTATACGAGCTGTTACCATCAGGCAGACGGTGAACCAACCGGGCTCGCATATCATTCGTGCCTACCAGTACTGCACTGCTGAACAAAAACAAAATAACTGAACCTCTGTGTGTGAGGATGCTGCACCCAATATGTTGTGAACAGGTCTATAATAATGTTGAGGTGTTCTGTTGTTGTTGTCTGTTGTTGGTGCTGTTGTTGTTGTTGTTGTAGTAGTTGGTATTATAGTTGTCTGTTTATTTATCTGACGATTGCTGTATGGCACATTTCTGAAAGGACTAATAAATATCTATCTATCTATCTATCTATCTATCTATCTATCTATCTTTCTAAGTATCAATATCTTGAAACAGGACTATAAGGAGAATAAGGCAGATCACTCTCCTGGTATCAAGGAAACAACACATTAAAATTCTTGAAACAATTAGATTTGCATTGGAAACAAGTGACATTATTTCACCCCAATGGCAGAGTTTTTCAAAAACATTTTTTATTTGTTTTATGAAAGATTTTAAGACTCAGATTAACCCGAGGTAAGAAGCACCCCCTGTAATTAAACTCATGACCGCTAGAAGCCCAATACAATTTTGTATCATGTCTTGGCTGGTAAAGGGTAATTTATACTTCTGGTCGAAGCTACGCCGTAGGTCTTTCCTGTAGCCTGCAGAGGCTGCTGCCTTAGCTTACGTGCACCTCTCCAAAAATGTAACTGCGCGTAGGGCAACGCAAGACCTTAAGAACTGTGATTAGCCCGCTTCGTCTTTCCTCCTATCTGTATCCAGTTGATGTCCACTGATAGTGAAGACAACATGGAGCAGATCAAAGAGAGACTAGCTGAGCAGGTTTGCAAATATATTCATTTGTAGGACACCTCATCTCCGAATTATAAAGAGTACCAGATGTCACTGAATTCGCTGTGAGAAATATCCCAGAACGTGAGTAAACACTATTACTTCTGTTGTTATTACTTCCGTGCTAACAAAGCACGACACTGCCATCTAGTGTTTTGGTGGTCTACCGCAGAATCATGAACGCAGAACTATAAATGCTTGCACCGCCGTAGACACCTACACCTAGCTACGGCGTAGCTTCAATGCAAAAGTATAACTTGTCCTTTAACGGTCCTGTTAATCTTTGAATAGCATCCAACTCAAGGGGCGTCTTCCCCAGGTAGGGGGCATCTTCTCCCAATACCCTTTACAAGATCTAATATTTTGCATCATAATAACAAAGTTGTAGACTGTTATAATTGAATTGTCATCTAAATGTGTTTACTTATGCATGCTTCTTTTGTACATATGATATTGATATTCAAATTATATTTATTTTAACAGAAAATGTTAAAGGGGCCATCTTGCCCCAAGTTACCCTAAATTTGATACAATGAATTGACTTGTTCTGGGTATTTTTTGCAGTAAAGGAGGAAGCCCTGACTGTTCAGCACCGCGGACAGCATCAGTGAGCTAGACAAGGATGGAGCTCATTTTGGTTGGTTTAGGCCAGCAAAAATCTGTTTCATCACCCTGCTCCTCCCTAATGAAAAATCACTATAATATTCCTATAGGGACTTAGGCTATGGTATGTCTATGGTACTCAATTGTGAGTTCATATCATACTGTAGGAGATCTTATCATACTGTAATACTTTATAATGTCCTTATTCCACTTAAAATTATATTTATCATCTCCCTTTGTGTCCCTATCATATTCCTATAATATACTATATATAATAATGCCTTCAATTTATTGGTTTCCATGAAAGAAGCAGCCGTGACTTTTCAGCACTGTGGAGAGCATCAGTGAGGCAGGAAAGGGCGGAGCTTAGTGAAATGTGTCTGTTTTCTCATTGGTCGGTTTAGGCCAGCAACAAATCCAGTTCCCCCCACCCGGTCCTACCCCGGCGGGTATAGTGGAGGGGTATGTGCGTAAAGAAAGACATTACGTCACGTGACCGTCTTACTCCCAGACCCTCGGTGCAGGAATACAGATTTGTCCGATGTTAGATTGTTTGTTGTTTTCACGAATGTATCCAGTGCAGATCGGTTCATAGAATGCAATTAAAACGAACAGAGGACATCTAGCGACATTCTCCGGTTAAAGGCAGGTAAGGCGTTTAAATAACTGCATTTTCATTCATTCCTATTCAGCTGAACGAGGCGATTCGTTGCAGAATAAATCGGACTGGGATCACGAATAGCTCTAAAGCAGGTTACGTCGTCGCAATGAGCAAGGGCTTGACCTGCTCAGCGTGCAGATGAAGAAGCATCACCGTGTCGTAGGCTGAAGGACGCTTCTCCATTGACAGCGATCACGATGTACGTGGATCCTGTTGCAGCATCAAGGCCATCCGCGGAAAGAAAATACACATAAAGCAGCATTTGGGTCATAATACACGTAAAATAACTGCGATCCTTCTGTCGTGCTTACAGAGATCTGTTGATTGCTTTATTTAAGTGGCAGAAAGATGCCCTTCATAGCTGCACTCCACCTCTACCATCATGCATTAATGTGTGGTTTACAGACATAGCTAAATAGGTTGAGGATGGTACTGGCAGGCTAATGAACTAAAGCTACAGGCCCTATATAAGCGCCAGTCTGTAAATGCATTATAATGGGCTACACCTATTTTCGTCAGTAGCTAGGTTTTGGACATATTTGAGGGATCTGCTCTTGCCACACTGTTTCTTACCACGTACAGTAGGCTACAGCTTTGATGCATGGTCAAAATGATATGCAAACATTATTTTTTTTCATCACTATAATGAATGCTGCTTTTCTATGTTAAAAGGTGCTACATTTGGGTGGATGTACTGAAAGGGCTGGATACCACCTCCAGTCAAAGCCTAAGGGGTGGACGGTCTGTTGAAAATAAAATTGCAAATAAGAATATTGTGTGTATGCGTTGCTGATCGATAGGAAGGCCTGTGGAGGATTACGGCCTGCTGGCTACAAAGAAATCATGTAAAGGAATGACTGGGGTGATTTTGCACATTACTGAGATACTGATACAAGCTCTACTCTTTGCAGTTTCGTCTTCAAGGCAGTTGAGATTGAAGTCTGTGTGTCTATTTGCAAGTGGAGGAACACACTGAGTGGTCAGCATGGCAGGTAAGCTACATCTAGCCTTCAGCTGGCCAGCAATATAGGCCTAGTCTTCCATTCAACCACAAGGTGCATTTGATCTTGATGTCCACTGAACATGGGCAAAATTGGCCATTTATGCAAAATCAAGGCAAGTATGAAGCATACTCTCTTGGCTTGGTTTTTTTGATGAATTAGGTTTGTTAGCAGTTTAATTTGAGGCATGTGTCTTTGTATCCTAGAAAACAACTTCCCTCCCCTGCCTCGATTCATCCCTCTGAAGCCATGTTTTTACCAAGACTTCAATGAGATCCCAGACCAGCGTCGTACCATGTGCAAGAGGCTCTATTACTTATGGATATGTGAGTGTGCTTTTAGGAACAAGTCAACATCTGCAGCATGGGCTCCTGTGTTAGCTGTTGGCAGTCAATTCTCAATATTGCTATAGGCCTACATACACAACATCTTTATTTCAGTTTCAGCATTTATATTGCTTGCATCATGATATAAACTGTTTAACCCCTCCACTGCTTCTGTTTGGTCATGCCGTGTCACTTTGTTTTACCCAAAATATTATGCTTGCCAAACACCATAGACATTCCGGTATGGCAAGGTTTACTGTCTCAAATCCTCGCACCAAGCCAGCCAAATATGTATATATTTTTTTCCTTTCTGGTGTATTTCTGTGTACAGTTTGCAATATTGTCTCTGACTTTCCTTATCCTTTCCCTGAACGATGGGACATCAGTAGATGACAGCATTGTTAGAGTTCAATTGTAATATTCACAGTATATATTTTTCATTATCACATAGGTTCTGCCATTTGAAAACGTAAATGTAAGTCTTATCTAAAAAAGTAGAAATAATTGAATAGCTTACTCATAATGTTTGGTTTTTGTAGAGTAGACATTGTATGTTGCGTGTGCTAAATAGATTGTAGCTCTAGTCTACAATGAATTATTTTAGCTTTAGTCTAGAATTTCATTTTGGTCTTGAATAGTTATTGAGATTAATAGTGATTAGGTCATGTTGAATTATGGATAATGCTGCTGTTTGTCTGCACAGATATTAGTCATAGAGGTTTATGTGTTCAATCCTCCAGTTTTGCTCTACTTATATGTTTGTCGCCCTTGCTCCTTCTCTGTGATGTTGACAGTGAATAGTGCCACATTGGCTGTTAATCTAATTGGCTGTCTGGCCTGGATGTGTGGTGGGGGCGGAGCTACCAACTTTGGCATGGCCTTCCTGTGGCTCATCCTCTTCACCCCCTGCTCCTATGTGTGCTGGTTCAGGCCCATCTACAAAGCCTTTAAGTAAGTCGGTTACGTTCTGTGGATACACTGCATTTGTTTCTGCTGAATCAAATCATGTCTGATACTGAGTGGGCTTTCCCCTCTTGCAGGACCGACAGCTCTTTCAACTTTATGGCTTTCTTCTTCGTCTTCGTGGCCCAGGTTGTGATCAGTATTATCCAGACAGTTGGCATTCCAGGTTGGGGAGTGTGGTAAGATCTCAGAGCACAAATACCCAATAGGCTGTGTTTAATATGAAACACAAATATGTAATATGTTTTTTCCACCACCTTGGTGTACCGTGCGCACAGTTCAGTTCTACAAGTTGACTAAAAGTGTACTGGCAAGGTCCCTAACCAGTAATTGGTACTGGTCCACTTTCAAAGGGTGTCAGTAGTGATCATTGTATTGGTGACGCGCAAGTGATTTACAGAACAGCCCAGTATCCAATCAAAATATGAAGGGAGGTGATACTGTGATATACTGACAGAAGGCCAAGTATGGGTACAGTATGCAGGGTTCCCACGGGCCTTGGAAATCCTTGAAAGTTTGTGGATTTGAGAAAAATAAAACAAAGCCTTGAAAGTTTTTGAAAATGAATGCATGGACTTGAAAGTACTTGATTTTTTCCAGTAACATATAGCACCCAAATTCATCAGTATATCTCAGCTCTTTGGATCAATGCTTCCCATCCTGAGGAAAACCCTGTGATGGAGATCTGCAGTTTTAAAATGAAGGATTTCATCAGGACTTCTTGACTTGACAAGATCAGGAGTAAAAAATGAGGCTGTATGATGTCTAATTCTGACCAATGTCATGTCTTACCCCAAAACATCCCAAATTTGAGTCCTTGAATTTCACCAAACAGGACCTTGAAAGTCATTGAATTTGATGTCCAAGTGAGTGTGGGAACTCTGAGTATGGTACACATGCTTTGGAAAAACTCTACAGTATCAATGCCTTATCAAAACATAGTTACATTTAATTACATTACATTACACAATTAGTACATTGAAATGAGTCCTCAGAGTGATGCCATTGTACATGCAATTCTAGCTGTGCTAAAGCTCATTGAAAATATGCAGATGAAAAAATAGCAGGACCTCACATATAGATCTTGTTGGGAATGTATAGTTTTCAATTTCATAACTTGTTTTATTAATAGAGTGAATAGGGCTTTTAGAGAATTCATATTAAACAAGATGTAAGTATTCATTAAGTATTTAATGAATTCAAGCAAATAATGTTTCTGATAGAATCAATTTCCCTCAAAGTAGGGACAAACTAGATGTATTGTGAGTGAAATGCCCTTCAATAGAGTATTCTCAGAGTAGAGAATACAATTACACAGGGAAGTTGGACATTCAGGAATATAACAATGAATTAAGTGTCCAGTCCTGAATTGTAATGGTAAGTCTGCAATGGCTACATGTGCAGTGAATCGTAATCTTACGCCAACTCTTTGGTTCTTCCCATCAGTGGCTGGCTGGCTACGATCACCTTCTTCAGCACCAACATTGGCTCAGCTGTAGTCATGCTGATTCCCACCATCATGTTTACTGCTGTGGCTGTGCTTTCCTTCATCGCCCTCACAAAGGTGATATATACATTTCTACTACTGCATAAAAAAGTCTGTTAACTGAAACATACCAACCATTTGTTTAGCTTGTCCAGAGGCAACAAAGGGCATTTTGTTGGTTTGTGTTTGGTAAAAAGACTTTATTTGGACAGTCCAATGTTGATACTCAACTATCAGGTGACAAAAAGTAGATGTTCAACAAAATGTCACTTGCCTATTTGCTTCATCTCTATAGACTATGGTAACCCTAACCATGACGTCATTTTTAATCCTAACCCCAACCCGACCCTGACCCTATTTCTAACCTTAACCCCAGCCCTAAGCTTGACCCTAACCCAGACAC
>OMLI01094381.1:0-16363 GCA_900302605.1 Rondeletia loricata
ATTGTTAACAATGTAGCAGGTATTTGGCATCTACAATGATATAAGCAAGGCGTTATGACCGACTTGCATCCCCGGGACATTGTTTTAACAAATATCATGATAAAATTGTATATCCTGGTAAAATATGGAGACAGTATCGTGATTCGTGACAGAGAAAAACGTATATTGCCCAACCGATCAGTGCCGTAGAGAGAGCAGGAAGTGATTATTTTTGCCCTTACCGGTAATCTGCTCAAGCAGGTTCAGCAGCATGGCTCGGGATTGGTCATATAATGTGAATGCCTCTGATTTGCCAGTGCACTCACGAGCTCAATGGATATGTCTGTGATTGGTTACAATGAATTTGCTGTTTAGAGCAGTTTGAAACTAAGTTAAAAAAAACGTGATTTTGACACAGCGGGAGTATTAAAGGAAATGCAGTAATCATGATTTTTCACGATCACCACGTGGCCGTAATCATAATCTCGATTAATATACGATTAATTGTGCAGCCCTACTGCGTATTAAGGGATAATGGATAATAAGGGATCAATTCCCTTGAACTGACATATCCATCATGTAAGGATCTCCTTCCCCTTCCTTCCTCTTCTACTCTTTTTGTACTTTTGTAAGTCGCTTTGGACAAAAGCGTCTGCTAAATGCCGTAATGTAATGTAATTCAGGGATAATGCACGATTGAAAGCACTACAACACACCATCACTGTATCTCAAATGTTTTTGTCTGTAGTACATATTTATCCCCAGTGTCCATGGTGAAGAAATGTGGGGCCCATGAACTACAGAGTCACTGTTGCAGCCATTTTGGCCAGTGCAACCCACTGAGGAGGTAGCACTGAATTTGACAAAGCTGCAGTCTTACAATATTCTTTTTTTAAATAAAACTATTTCTGTTCTAATTGTTAACAATGTAGCAGGAATTTGGCATCTACAATGATATAAGCATCAGTATCGTGACAGAGAAAAATGTATATTGCCCAACCCTACCCTCATTGCCAATATATTTGCTAAAGTTGTGCAACCAATCAGTGCCGTAGAGAGAGCAGGAAGTTATTATTTTTGCCCTTAATCTGCTTTAGCCTATGTAAATTTCAACACACACCAAATGTTTGAACATTTATTTAGGCCACGCACTGAGTAGTCGACCATGAGAAAATAGGCTTGTGCACACCCCTAACCTGGGCTGGCTCATCCCTTACCTTTTGGGCATCTTCGTGCCTCTCAAAGCTGACAAACCCGAAGCCTCGAGACTTTCCGCCGTCATCCGTCATGACTCGGATACTCATGGCGTTTCCTAGGCGACAGGGAGATATACCCTTTAGTGAGTGGCTTTTTCCCCCCCATAACTTTGTATTGAAGGGGATCAAAACACTGTACATATATTCAGGTACGCAGTAAGGGACAACCCTAAGTAAATGGGTATGCTGTCAAATACGCATCACCTCATGCCATAAAAACATGGGGGAGGGGGACTGCTCAGTATGCAAACAACCAATGCAGTCATTTGAAATATAGACATTGTGCCAAATAGTGTTAGTTTTTAAAATGTTCCACCTTAAAATCAAGCAGGAACCAGGCGTTCAGCATTTGCATGGAAGATGAAAGGTAGTTTAAAAATACCTATTAATTATTCTGGCTAGTAAAATACTTCTTTGAAAGGTAGATTTTCCTTTACCCGCCAATTCACCCCCTTGCAGGTGAGCTGAACAGTTAATTTTGGACCCTAGAGGATATTTCTATATGGAAACTGACCATATTGACTGAAGACTTCTCTCAGCTTCTCTTCATCCATGTCTTCACCAAAATTCTTAACGTAGACATTTGTGAACTCCTTGGCTCGGGCGCCCAGCTCAGCCTCGCGTTCTTTGCGAGATTTGAAGCGACCCACAAATCTGCATTGAAATTGACATTTAGCAAAATGTTAACACATCTAACTACAAATTACAGGAATAACACAACATTTAGCACATAAGCTCTGGTCAACATAACTGTGTAGAATGAGAAGATTTAGAGCAGCTTTATTTCTGTATCCACTATTTCGCCACAGTGCATGCAATCAGTTACGCCAATTGTGCATGTTTAGTGAACTGTACAAGCTACCTTAGCACCATCTCAAAAGTATTAATATACATTGTAGCACACTAAATACACAACAGAGTTATTCTGCCCATCTCCTAACTGCACAACAGTAGGGTGATCAAAGAGCTTATCTGCCAAAACGTCTGTATTCATTTAGTTGTCTTTGGATAACAAAACTTTGACTGGATTAATTGCCAAAATTAGTACAGTATCAATATGCAACTTTCAAACAATGATCCAGAATGGATCTAACATTACTTGAACAAAATTAATCAATACAAGTATTTCCAAACAATTCACACATTAGTATAAGCAAATGTCCAAGTTAAAACTAGTTAAAACATACACTTACACTTTTCGGTCATTGAGCAACATGCCATTCATTTTCTCAATGGCTCGTTCGGCTGCCTCTTGAGTCTCAAAGTGCACAAAGCCATAGCCTTTAGAGCCATTCTCATCACAAACCACCTTGGAGAAAGAAGACACATGCTGTACTTAAGTCACACACACATGCAATACCAATGCATTAAACCATAACTGTCTGTAGGATCACACATTTATACTAAAAGGTTAGTCTCCCTCCGATTGTGATAATTTTACAAAATGAAATTGGTTCACTATCGTCCCTTTTTCATTGCTAACGTTGGGAAACAAGAACAGTTCCAAATTTCTTAAAAACTGTGGGACTGTTAAAAACCTGACTTTCATTTCTGCTTATCGATGCCCAAGAACGTACTTCAGATGTGCTTGTAGAGTTGCTCTGAGAGGGATAATGTAAGGCTCATGTTCAATATATTAGTGTGCATGTAAACATCCCCCCTCTGTAGTAGAGCCCCCCTCTCCCCCAGTGCAATATTTGACTTTAACTTTCTTTACAATTCTTAGTATATGCCCAAATGTTTATGCCAACCATGATGTCTGCAGATACAGATCCCAACTGTGATCCATTATTTACACCCCTCATCTAGGGTCAGAACTGGGTGACTGAAACAGTTCCGGCCTTTCTGTTAGTTGGGGAGCAGAGGTGTTCTGCATCTTTCTACAGTGCAAACACAACTTGCAGACATTTACAAAGTACACACATGCACATTACACAGACAATTAACATGCCCCACCACACCAATGACGGTTGACCATCCCCCTGCTTCAAAGTTAGACACGGCAAGGAGGAGATCGCCTCTGGTTTTTTACCTTGCACGACAGGATGTTGCCAAAAGCGGAGAAGGTGTCGTATAGGGCCTTGTTGTCGATGGATTTGTCAAGATTCTTGATGAAAATGTTTCCCACGCCACTCTTTCTCAGCGAGGGGTCACGCTGGGACCACATGATACGCACAGGCCGCCCCTTGATCACATCAAAGTTCATAGTGTCCAGTGCACGCTCGGCTGAGGGGAGGAAGAGAAGAACATGGGTCAGGATTATTTAGTAGGCTATATTCTGCCATTCAAGCGCCCCTTTTTTGAATTATCTGCACCCTGACATAATGCCAGTGGTATGGGGGTGTCAAGTGCTCAGTGTTTCTGCCCAGACCGTTTCTAAAAAAACTGGTTCACAATCCAGGCTGAGGGAGGGGAGAAATGTACTCATTTACTTTCCCCTCCTATATTTTCCCAGCCGGTCTGGAGTTTTGAACCGGGGACCACAGTGACCCCAAAATCTGGGCACATATGGAAGACAAAGTTTTGTTGACTGCTCCACCCCTAACGTGATCTGACTGGTATGTTGAATATGTTAAAATTCAAGACGCAATGGTCCGCAGTCTCTTAATCACTATGAATAGTACCGGTGGAGAATCCCAATTCAAGTGATTACACATATTTATGTGGGGCTAACAAATGACTCAATTTTAGGCATATTAAGAGACTACTACTGAGAGTATCAACAGAATGTATCTGAGTGAACACAGTAAGACCCACCCAAGACACCCAGGGGAGAAATGCGGACCTGTGTTATCACTGGAATGCAGACAACTCTAGGCGGAGGCTAGCATCTGGGATAGGCAGGCCTGACACATTTTAACCTGACACTTCCAGGAATGGTCATTCCATTTGTAAAACAGATCACAGTGTCCATGTCACATGCCACTGGCTGGTGACCATCTAGGACGATTTAGACCTTTCTGTCAACACATTCGGTTGGACAGTTTGGGCGTTTTTTTAGTGTGTGAAAAAGCAATGACCATCTAGTTGGTTGCTAGCAGTCCACTGCTACATTATCGGAGTGGGCAGGGCAGACGTGGTGCTTTTCTACTACGCCACTGGGAGGTTCACGTGAGGAGACCCGACAATATGTCGGACGCAGTCACGTGGGCCGGAAAGAGGCCAGCTAGTGCTCGTCACCGGCTGTCACTTTAAAAATAGACATTCATTTCATAAACTTTAGCCAATATTTGATAGATCACCCACCGTCGGCTGGTTGTTGGAAGTTGACATAGGCGTATCCAAGGGAACGCCGTGTGATCATGTCTCTGCAGACCCGGATGGAGAGGATCGCTCCGGCAGGGCTGAACTTCTCGTACAGCATGGCCTCGGTCACATCTTGGTGCAGATCCCCGACGTACAGGGAGGCCATGGGGTAACTAGGGGCACTGGGGTTCATTCTCGTTGACTGCGAAGGCTAGCAAAGTTACTGGGACGAAACGTGTTTTTTTTTTTGTTTTTTTTAAAGGAAAAGTTTTCGACGAAAATGCCAATGCTTGGTTTTGTAACGGCAACTGTCTCGCTAGTTAGGGGCAGAATCCTGATGGGTTAGCAACCGTTGACTTGACAACTGCAATTTTTTCCAAGTAAAATTTAGAAGATTAATATATTAAAAATTACAATTATATAATGTATTGCTTTTCTATTATGATTAAAACGGTTGTCATTCAAATGTAACCACAAAACGATAAAAAGCAAAGCTACTTGGCCTCGCTTCTTTAGTAAACCAGCAACAAACGTCGATTGAAAATGTAGTAGTTCGGTTTCGTCCCTTCGTGTACCGTCCAGTCTTCTGCTCGTCTACTCCAGCTTCACCGATTTTGTTACAAAAAGAAAAGAAAAAAGATTTTTTGGCGTTTTTAAGTTTTGAATTTTTTTTGTATTTTTATTTTTTTATAGAATGTGTGCCGAGCGAGCTCAGGAGCACACACGCACTCACACAGCACTAACAGCCGGGGTTGAGGGGGAGGAGACAGTCGGGAAGTTGTTTTATATATACTGCTGCCAACGTCACGGAAACGGGCCAATCGTCTTTCAGCATAAGTGAAAAAAAGTCAGCAAAGAGGAGTTGACCGCAACTCCATACATGATGATGAAATCATGTACAACACGCAGTTAAAGCTGAAGTTGACTTATTATATTGACAACTATACTTATTTGTTTTGTCGTGCTATACGTGAAAGATTAACATTTCTCCTGGGTCCTAGTGGTTGGGATCCAAGGACCAGAGCAATGCCCATACTCACACAACCATCTGGGACATGTTAGACTGGCAATGTTATGGGCTACTCATGGATTAGGGGTGAATATTGCAAAACACTTGATTGCTATTGAATAATAGAATGGCTTAACCTGAATTGAGTTCAATTCAAGCCATTAGATTCCTTGGCTTGATTCAAATGTAGGATCACTTGACAAATGTAGATTTGTATCGTGGTACAATTGTATATTGTATCTTCAATTTTCATTTTTATTCAGAAGTGTGGTTGGATCATGCAGTCTTGTGAGTCTGTCTTGTGATTTCTGAGGAGCCTCTCATCAGATGCTATCAGAGTGAGAGTGGAGGAGTCACATTCCTCACTTCAGAAGATTTGTTTAGGCTTTAAGGGCCATTGACCTATATGACCAAAGCTGAATAGCTCAACAAATGCCACTGTTTCAAATGAAATAGGCCTACTGACTGAAGACTGGCCCCTTGACATACAACTCTTGTATAACATGATGGGCTTCCTTCCTATAGCTTATAAATGTGAGGCAAACCACAATGGGCCTATGCTCTGTATGGCTGTAAAAAGAGCAAATCTTTGTAGATTAGAGTTTGACATTTATGCCAAAATCTGATGTAACCTAACTGGACCCAAGGGACCTAAGGGATTATTTGAAAATGCTTAGCCGTTTCAGGATTCAGTCAGTTTGGGCTCACATGCTCTACCCCTTAGGCTCGGTTCGGGGTTGGACGAAGAATTTTCAGCTGTGGGTAGAGTTGGGTTAAAAATATTTTGGGCAGTCAAGCTTTCATCTGGAGCAGCGTCATATGGCTAACCATTGATGACAATTATCTGTGAAACATAATGTATCTCAGAACTGGAGCTGGTCCTAGGCCATCCTTGTAAATAATAATTTGTTCTTAAGTGACTTGCCTGGTTAAATAAAGGTTAAATAAATAAAAAATATCAATTTCAGTGCATTGCAGACGACATAGAACACACTATAGCCTAAAATAGCTGATCCTTGTTCAGACTACCCATGGAGAAGTCCATGCTAAAACAGCATGCAACAGAAAGTGTGCCGCCTGACAGTCAGCCATCACCGTCTGCAGAGGGCAGTGTTGTCAGTGAAGACTGCAGTTTCCATCTGAAACCAAATGCTGCAACACTGTATATCAAGCTACTATACCACTGACACTTTAAATTATGCAGCTTAAAGTACCATTTTTAATTCATGACTACCAGGGGAGGGAGTGAAAATATGGAGTTTTATGAAGCAATCCTCTATCATTCCACTGTTCTTTCAGCGAGTTACCAAAATCTCATGCAAGCACCTCTTCAGATTCCTAGGGCCATAATGCTGAAGGCTGCAACTACAGTGTATTTGCCACAAAATGTATGAACCTTTGAAATGTTTGGCCTCCATTTAAAGCCCTAGTTTGTAGCTGCATTTTTGCACCCCCTACTGAACTGTTGCCCCACTATTAGCTTCATTTACATTGAGTTAATGGCTTGGAAACACTCAGCTCTTGATACAAGGGCTGACAGGTTAACATGAGTCTTACATATTTTGAGGTTGTAAAAGGTTTGTTTACCTCAATGTTTGAAAACATTAAAAAATAAACATCTGCATTTCCAGTTCTGATGGGTTATGAACTGGTTTATTTTCCACGTAGAAGTCAAAATGATGGTGATTATGCTTGTAGCTTTAAACCAATAGTTAATGTGACTCATAAAGGCCTTTCTTGTTTCTGTGCATGAGGACATTCATTAGCAACAAATTCTGTTTAATGCGAGTCCTCATTCCTCAATATTTAGTTCAAGGCTGCACCCTGGGATCGCTGTGAGATCCCAGTGAGAGTAGCTGACCCACTTCCTGCCTAGCATGGTTACTGGTGGTGGACTGAGCTGATGAACTAATAATGCCCCAACACAGACAGCACACACGCCGCTTCGGCTATGCATTCAACATAGTGTAAAAATGGCATCCTACACAAACAAGCACATACAGCACATTTGGGTTTTAATGTTTAATTCCACTTACATGAAAGCACGTAACCAAATAACATACTCAAGTGTTGAACTTTAACATTTGTGAATGCTTAATCTTGCATCTCAGTTGTTGTTTTTTTAACTAAGTGTTACATAATTTTAAGAAACTGGCACTACTTTGTGCGTAGTAAATAGTTTTAATGCAGCTTTCTACAAAGTGTAGCCTTGTTTTAGCTTATTTGCCTTTTCATGATGTACTTCCAAGGAAGGTAAATATAACTGCAAACCACCTGGTACAAGCTAAATCTTAAGCAAAAATTGCCAATTTCAACACGCTCTTCACCCTCACCCCATACTACTGAGAACCACAGTTCCAGGTATCAAAACAAGAGACAAAGGGGATAAAATACACAAATAAAAATACAAAACACCTGAATAGAAAATAGTACAAACTAACCACATAAAAGCATAAGGAAAAAAGTATTCTCTGCACTGCTGAAAAGATAAAATATCAAAGTTACAGTATCAAGCCATTTTTATCAAGTTAACTTTTTTTCTTGGTTGTCTATACCTCGTCATGGTATGGAAAATTACGGGGAAATTATTTTCTGCACAAGTAGCTGAAGGTGAAAAGATGTCAGTAAAATGGAATGCAATCCTCTCTACAAACTATACCATAGTTTGACCATGGTTTTGGCAAATGGCCATTCAAACATAAAACCTTTCTACTTCTAAGCCCAAATGCACACTGAACCCACGACTCCTGTATCCTCAATAAAAACACTACCTGCCACACTGGACATCTGAGAGGGCTGGATAGGTACAAGCAACATGGTAATAGACCCTCACCGAGGTCAATATCAAGGTGTTCTGCCATTCACATTCCTTCTGCCATCTATATGATCAATGCTGTCGGATGAAAACAAAAATTTGGTGAAACAGCCTCAGTTTCAGATTGCCCTGTCCATTTTTCCACTTCTGAAATTTTACTATGGGCTTCGAATGGGTTTTATGGACCCAAGAGTCATGAAACTTGCTCTACCTGTAAACCTTCAGTTCAAGTAAAAACATAAAAATGGCAAGAATTCGGGGGGGTTTCTGCAACAGCAGCAATTTGCTACAGTGAAGAAGGTTAAAGACCATGGGGCTGATGTGGGTCTGAAGGGGGGATTTCATGTTTGCTTCTGGATGCAGGTAAAACATCAGTTGCTTCACATGAGTAATGCTCAATAAAAAACAGATCATCTAGTTCATCCCATCCTCTGTGGCCCCGAGAGGTGCGCGCGCACACACACACACACACATCAATGTACCTGCACACACATACTGTATACACTGAGTGAAGTGCAAACATACATACATACATAGCTGTGCATGTATGTGCGCACACAACCGCACACACAACTTAGGCTGGTGAGAGGTAAAAAAAAGGTCTGTTTTTTTTTCTTTACAAATTTGAAACTCAGTTGTTCTCGGTTCCCTCCTCTGTCTCCTCCCCTTCACCCTGGGCGTCTGACATCCACAGCTGCAATAAAGCATGGGATATGGGGGATTAGCGAACAGTCAGGACCACAGGCAAACCTTTGCATCTACAAATACTTCCAGAGGTAAATGTCAAAACTCTGGGGGGAAATTTTTTTTTGCACAGATAAAGAAGAGCAGAATGTGAGATCATCAGAGACAGTTGAACTTTACAGGCAGGCAAATGAAGATGTGGCCCGAAAAGATACTCACTGTCAGATTGTCACGGAGCAGCTGCATGATCAAGGTGCTGTCTTTGTAGGAGTCACTATTGAGGGAGTCCAGCATGGCAATGGCATCATCAAAGGCCTGCGGGAGATAGAGGCAGCCATCAATACTAGGTCTCCAAAACAGAGTGCAAATCCACCAGTAAGAGGGCATAACTACTGCCAAGGTGAAAGACAAAGAGCATGGCCTGAATAAATCAAAGAAGAGCCACAACACAACAGCAAGCAGCTATTCAGGGTTTCAACGTAATATTATATCACTTTGCTTGTCCTCTTCCAGGGAGGTCAGTGTGCAGGGTCAGCCCTTGGATCTAGTAGGGACCGACTTGCTCAAGGACAATTTCATGACATTTAGTATTTTAGAAGAAAAATAAACCAGGGAGACAACCGAAAAATGATAGATTAAGAGAGAGTGAAAGGAAGACAGGGGGAACAGGAGTGAAAGAGGAAGACAAGCTGACTTATAACCCAAGTAGAAGCTCCTACCGTCTTGGCCAGTTTGCAGGCCTTCTCGGGCGAATTGAGGATCTCGTAGTAGAAGACAGAGAAGTTGAGGGCCAGGCCTAGGCGGATGGGATGTGTAGGCTGCATGTCGCAGCAGCTGATGTCAAAGGCCGCCTGGTAGGCTTCCTGGGAGTTACTGATGATGGCTGCACACAGGAGACAGACAAAGTAGGCAGCAGATACTTAAAATAGGAAAGACAAGATAGCCATTAGTTTGTTCACATTACTGTGTAACTGCCCTCGATAGAACTACACTCATACACCATTGTGCATCATCTGTGTGCGCATAATGGTGCATGTTATTACTGCACAAACCTGTTGGAAATCACAACCACCACTGCCAATGTTCACACATATTTAGGCTGAAAAACAGCAATAATACACCTACGCAATAGTGAACACCTGTAAACACAAGACCCAAGCCCTACCTGTGCCTGATCTATCTAATTCAATGTGCCCAAACCAGTGGTTTGCCAAGGGTCCTTTTGGGCTTGGGTCAGGTAGGTAAAATTATTATTCCAGTATTTTAAAGCAGATTTTGAAGCAGATTATTTCAGCATCATGAACCACAGACAGCAAAGACAATTAAGCCGCTATTACCTTATGTTATGCATGATGAATTATAATGAATGGAAACAAGACTGGACTCAATTTGGCCAAAATTATCCTCAACACTAGAGATTATGTGCATTTGTTAGGACAAATCCTTCAAAAGGGTAGGCGTACCAATACATTTTAGAATTTCAATGTTATTCATATGATCTAGGCCATTTGATTAAATGTTTGCTAACAAACGACTCTCCCAAAGGAGAGAACTATGGCTTAAAAACTGAAGTGGCAAAAGTGATCGAGACCACCCAGGGGGATTAAGGATTTTTGCTGTAAATGTGCAACCAAAAGCCATAGTAAAAACTCCAGGACAACCCCAGAATGAGAGAGGAGAAGAAAAACATCACCCAGGCAGACCGTGGCAATTTGGGTTGCAGTGACTCTAAAAATGCCTCCTGGCAACCGTCAACAGCCAGCACCCTGGTGCCGCTGCTGTTGCCATGACAACCCAGCAGCAGCAACAGCCCGTGTTTAGGCTGACAGTTGTAGGTCAAGGGCTGGGAGTGTGTCAGTATTCTGGCCACAGACAGCACCTGAAGTAAGTTGGCCCATCCATCCTAAAGAGGATTTGAAGGACCATTAATCAGCGCACAATCATCACTTCCTTCAACAGACATGTGACGGCCTATTGCCATAGAAACTAAATTATCCCCTGGTGAGTGCGCTATCCGACTTGGTTGCTTTTTGAGAGATGGAAATGCTCGAGAGATGGAGGGAGAGAGTCTATCAGCAACCAATAACTGTGCACCTTAACTGTATACTAGAGGAGTCAGTCAGTCAGGAGGGTGGTTAGTTCTCAGGTCAAGGTCAATCTGATATACAGTCAGCAGCCATACATCTCTTTTCATTTCAGAGTTCCACAATCAACCAAGAGATAACCAAGTGAGGAAATATGGCAAGCTCACAATACATATAATATCTAAGTCACAATACTGTCACAATATCAGAGAAGACGTTAAAAATAAAGCAATTTATGATCCTAAAAGCTAAGGCAAGGCAACTCCTTTTAAAGAGAAATAAACACTAAGATAGAATTCAGATACGTTATTCGTATGATCGTAGACAATTCAGGTTTTCATTCCTACCAAAGACTACACCAGCTGATTTCACTGATTAGCACAGCTTCAACCAGAGAGGAGGAACTAATCAGTGAAATCAGCTGCTGTAGTGTTTGGTTGGAATGAAAATGCTCTCTGTCCCCCATGGCACATGGTTGCTCATCCCTGGTCTAATCTGTCATGTTATCAAGGGACAAAACCTAGAACTGACTTTGTGGGGTCAGAACATTTGAGCATTATCAGAGAAGCAGCCAGATCCTATTGCATTATCATCCAAATTAGCTTTATTTTACTGTAATAACAGGTATGAACCAGAAAATTTGACCATTTCCCTGTAAAAGCACTGTTAATGGTCTTTCATTCAGTGTAAATGGTGCAGCTCCAAGATTAGTTTCTCAATGACGTCAAGATGATTTTGTGCCCTGTATAAAACCCTTTAGTGTGGAATCTCCACATGGTTTTGTATATGAGGCCCAAGGCCAGTGCAGTACAGAGCAGATGTACCATATGAGGGGTAAACGTGTGAAGTATAGCCCTCAAAGTAGTCCCAGAGATTATACAAATAATAGGAAGACTAAGAGAGCCTAGGCTAAAATCAAGGACAAAAACAGGGTTAACACGAATAGCTTTGGTCTCCGATGCAAAGTGTTCAAGGTCAAATGCATTGTAATAGGGTTTTAAGAAGACGCATGGCTTCCCTAAGTTTGAGCCTTGCCCTGCAGCAAGTATTCAATTTAATTTAATCAGACATGGGCTCAATCTTGATGCAGAACTTGCTTTCCTGACCTACATTAGGCCTTCATAATGGAGACGGAACATTTGGCACAACAGACTATCTTCAACATCTCCCTGCCTGTCATCCAGCCCCTGTATAGTATACTATTTCGGTGGATTTAATGGACCACACATCAAGAGTCTCAAGGTAGGAATATTAATCTAGGGTCAGTTTTGACTTTTGGATCATCAATGAGATGGTAATGAGTGATTAAGAACGATTAAGGTTCGATCCCTGGCCCTTTGTGTGGTGTTTGCATGTTTTATCCGGGCGCTTCGGTTTCCTCCCACCTTCCAAAGACAAGCAAGTCAGGTGGACTGGAGTCTCTAAATTGCCCAATGTATGCTGGGATAGGCTCCAGCCCCCATGACCTTGAATAGGTATAAGCGGGTGAAGACAATGAAGGAATGGGCTCTCTGAGAATGAGAACCGTGCGTGTTGATTAGATGTGTCGAGGACACAGAGAGGTCTGCTTTACTCACAGGTCTTGTCGTCTCCAGTGGCCACCTCAGCCAGGTAGCGGTAGTAGTCTCCCTTCATCTTCAGGTAGAAGACTTTGCTGTCAGCTGGCGTGGCTTTGGGAATCAGATGGTTGTCAAGCAGGCCCTGGGGGTAGGGGGGTGCAACACTGGAGTTGAAACATGTGCAACTCAAACTCAAAGCCACACACAACTACACCAATAGTGACAAATCTGCCTATCAATTAACACAACAATCAGATGACAGTAGTATTTGCATGAGTGTGTTCATGTGTGAAATATGAGCCCTGTGACAGAACAGACTACGTCCACAAGTGTATATATGAATCCAAATTATCCAGACTCTAGGGCCTATCTGTATAACATTCAAATATCTGTCCACCAGAACACCCTCATTTCCTTAAAGCACCACTCTCCTGTTCTTCCAGATAGTATATGATCCCAAATAGCGAGGTAGTCTAACAGACAAAACAATGACTGCTCTGGTACCTCAACCACTTGCAGAATACTCACTGTACTTCAGGCTTGCCAAACTGAAAAAGGAATGCACACTAACCCTCAGAAATGCTGGCAAACCTCCCTTTTAAAGGCCTTCATGTGTGCGTTTATTGTGGAATACTACTGTGATGGCAACTATTTACACTGTTCCACCTGAGATGAAGGACGTGCTGGTGGAAAAGAGTCTTTTTGCAATTACCCTTCCCACCACAACTCCTTCTGTAACTCAAATTAATAGTCCATTTTTTTTTAACAAAAAGAACAAATCTAAAAAATACATTTTAATATGTTTTGCAGTCACCTACTGTCAGTCATGTACCAAAAAACTAAACAGTAATGTTAAGATATTTTTTCCACTCTCCAATCTAATAAAAAAAGAACAAATCTAGAGAGTAGTGAGACAACGTGGGTGCCAGACACCACTTACAGGCGTTTAAACGTTCCCGACATACAAGCCTACACTGGAGATTTGTTCTCATTTTGTGAATCTAATGGGCTCTTCAGTCACATGTGGGTGTTGTGTCATAAAAACACATACAAGCAGTGAAAATAAACAGTGTTTGTACTTCTCAAGGAGCATGTGGAGGACAGGAACCCTGGGAAGTTGTATCTGCTTGTCTAAGAAAAATATGTATAAGCACAACATATTCATTTGCACGTTGTTTATTTAAGTAATAGCAATATATTCAAGTAATAGCAAATGTGTGAGAGACTGAAACTGCTTCATGTTTGAGGTGTTGCCTCCCTTGCAGGAAATCAGTTGTCTTTAGTTATTCCATTTAGCAAAAGTAAGCAAAAATCTAGAGAGCTTGTATGTTGCTTCAGTCATGGTTACATCTGGGGGGCAGCGTGGCGAAATATAATTCAGAAAGTGATGATGTAGCCGAACTGATAGATATGACTCAAGCTGAGCAAAACAATCCTAAGATATATGCAGCCAACACATTTCAGTTATATGCTTGAGTATTAATAAGCTGAATTGCAAGCCATAGTTTTGGAATAAACTCAACATTTCAAAACAGCCAGCTGCTGCCTTCCTGCTTCCCACCTTCCATCCCTCCCATAACCCATGAGATTACTCCAATCCTCACCAGAAAGTACCTACCTCCTCTACACCATCCAAATCTTCCCTTCATTTTACCACCTCCCTTTCCACCCTCCCATTCTCACTCCTCTTCCCACACAAGCATTTACTCTCTTCCCTCCACCTATCCATCCCCTTCATCCCTCTCTACCGTCTCTGCTCCTCACCAGCACGTCAATGCAGATCTCCTTCAGCTCCTTCTCGATTTTCTCTCTGTACTCCTTGGCCAGTGTGGCCTTCTCGCTGCCCTCAGACTTCTGCTCCATGCTGGACACCACCCTCCAGGAGGACCTCCTAGCTCCCACCACATTCTTGTAGGCCACGGAGAGCAGGTTGCGCTCCTCGTTGCTGAGCTCCGAGCCCTCCTCGGTCACAGCCTTCATGGCTGCGGCCATGTCATCGTAGCGCTCGGCCTGCTCAGCCAGCTTGGCCTTCTGTACCAGCTCCTCCTTGTCTGTCATGGCTCCTGTCTGGGCTGGGGAAGGAAGGACGGAGGAGAGGGAGTAGGGAAGGGAAAGGTCAAATAGGACAGGAGAGGGAGAAGGAGAACAGAACAGGAGTGAATACTTTGAGCGACTACCTTCAAATATACTTGGAGAATATTGAAAATACAAAATGTTAACATTTTATTATTTACATTTAGTGCGGATAAAGTGGGTGAATCCATTGTTCAGGTTAAGTTATATCATTCACAGCAATAACCCTGTCAAAGTGTTTTCTTTCAGGACTCAGTGTCTCACAATGCTTGGGATAAATTCTCAATTATAATTGTGTTTTGGATGTTTGTGAAAGTCATACTGGCTCTTTACATTGCATCTTAATAATTTTTTGGGATACGAGACAGTGTGAAATATATTGATGACTTAATAATTAACTTGATGTCCAAGTCCTTAGGAAGACAAGCAGCTAAACTAATTATATATGTATATAAATTTGTAAAGAGCACTGCATTGGTCCTTCAGTAATGAGATTCCTCTACACTAATCTTCCTATCAATTACATTACATTATTACATTGTCATTTAGCAGACGCTTTTGTCCAAAGCGACTTACAATAAGTACATTTTGTCAACAGTAGTCAAACCGACCGTATGTCACAATCTTCATCAGCTAAGCCTTCAATAGGAATAAGTAGCAGTCGTAGAATCAGAGAGGATTTGTTTTTTTAGTAGAAGGTAGAAGGGGAAGGAGATCCTTACATGATAGATAGGTCAATGCAAGTGGGGTCCAGATGTAACCTGAAGAGATGGGTCTTCAGTCACCAGCGAAAGATGGGTAACGATTCAACCATTCTGACAGACGGGGGGAAGCTCGTTCCACCATTGTGGTGCCTGGGATGAGAAGAGTCGCGCTCGGGATGAGCAACTTCTGAGTCCACGTAGCGATGGAGGGGCTAGGTGACCTGCAAGGGTGGAGGAGCGGAGCGAACGAGCCAGAGTTTGGAACCTGACCAGTGATTGTAGATATGGAGGGGCAGTTCGATGTACTGCCCTGTAGGAGAGTACCAGTGTCTTAAATTTGATATGAGCAGAGATGGGAAGCCAGTGAAGTGACCGGAAGAGGAGAGTGACGAGATAATTTGGGTTGGTTGAACACCAGCCGGGCCGCAGCGTTCTGGATGCGCTGTAGAGGTCTGATGGCAGAGGCGGGTAGCCCGGCCAGAAGAGCGTTGCAGTAGTCTAGGCAGGAAATGACAAGTGCCTGGACCAGGAGTTGCGCCGCTTCCCTCGTAAGGAACGGGCATATAATGTGGATGTTGTAGAGGGAAAACCTACAGGAGCGGGTTGTCGCGGCAATGTTGGCAGAGCAGGACAGCTGGTTGTCCAGGATCACCCCAAGGCTCTTGGCAGTCAGAGAGGGCAACACAGTGGTGTTCTCAATGGTAATGGAGAGGTCAGTGTGAGGGCAGTTTTTTCCAGGGAGAAAGAGTAGCTCTGTCTTGTCAAGGTTGAGCTTGAGGTGGTGCACAGACATCCAAGCGCTAATGTCTTTAAGACATGCAGATGCACTCATCAATTTGTGTTTCTGAGGGGGGGAATGAGAGGTAGAGTTGAGTGTCATCAGCAGAGCAGTGATAGGAGAAGCCATGAGAGGAGATCACATGGCCAAGGGATTTAGTGTAAAGGGAGAACAGC
>OMLI01094385.1:0-10419 GCA_900302605.1 Rondeletia loricata
CATGTGACTTTGCTAACTCAAGCATTTCAAGGAAGTGAAGAAGAGAGAAGACTGTCCAGGGCTCAACATTAAGAATATTTTCTACTTGTCCGGTCGGGCCAGTAGGTCCGAGTTCTACTTTCCCCTAGTATGTTTTCACTGGCCCAGCAGGTACAAATTAAACTAACTGCTTTTTCATAAATGTAAGTAATTTGGAAAACGGAACAATAGAGTGGAAATCCATGAGGCTGGTGAGTCTCTCCATTCATCTGTCTTGCCCCAATACATTAATCAGACCTGGTGATGGTTATCAGCTATACTAGTTTTGCCAACATACTGCTGCTGCCGGCTCTTGTCATGGGCATTTGTATTTGCGGTAATTGCCTGTGCATTTAAAAATTAGTCGGCTACAAAGATTACAAAACATTATTTGAATTGAGTCATCATTTTCAACCCAAGTAAACTGTTGCTTCCACAACAACATAAACAGCCTTTTACTTTTTGCTTTGTAATTCCAAGTAGTCGCCACCATATCTACTTCACACAACTCTGAGGTGGCATCCAGTCTCATCTTTCTTAATCCTGCAGGAAAGGTGAGAGCGCTCGAGAGATGCTGAACGACAAGCGGCACATAGCAGAGCAGAGGAGTCGTTACCAGGCCTATGAGACGGTCGTGGACGAGGTCATCATTGAACCTGGGCGTACAGCAGCTGACTACGGCCTGGACGACTACGATGACGAGTATGACGACACCTATGACATCAACCAAGTAGGAGCTAATGACCTGGACGGAGACAGCCTACTTAACCGAAGGTAAAGTACAGAGGTCCTAGTGTATATCCTTGGTGCGCACCCCATCTGCAATGGCTCTCCCTAGGTTTTTGCTCACAGGACACGGAGTATATCTTGTATACCTCACCTGGACTTTTGACTATTTTAGGCAGCATAAGGTTGGGTGTAGTAACATTTGATCATCACCTTTTACTTTTTGTTTTGTTTTGAATAAGCTGTTGTTCAAAGGAAACTATGGTGTGTTAGAGGCTGTGTACTGTATTCATTTTCATCTGGCATATGCACTTCTGTCTCCCTGCAGGCCTTTCACCATCCCACAGATACTACGAACGGGAAACAAACCAGGTGTGGAGGATGAGGAGGGTGAAGAAGAGGAGGAAGAGACTGAGCAGGTACTGGTACAAATAGAGATATGTGGTCGCTCTATTTTTATCTTTTATTGTGTTATTTGCTTTCCTTTTTACTGTCCTAAGAGTGAGTTTACATTTGAACCCATTCTGTTGCAGAACAATGTGCACAGGGACCAGTTTGTGCAGGACCCAGCCCTGCTGAGGGAGAGGGCTGAAGCTAGAAGAGCTGCCATGCAGCAAAGGAAGGGGTAAAGACAATACTCGTATACTCTCTCTCTCTCTGTCTATCTCTAGCTGGGTAGAGTATTGTTTTTTTGCAAATTGTGATGTATCGAATTACAAAAGCTCAATGGAAATGGAAAATTTTGATACAGATTCCTCGATATGGCAAACGTTTTCAAGCTCTCTTGAAGCTGGTGTTTTTTTTCTTTCTTAGTTTTTTTGATACATTATGCAATAAATAGCGATGAAAACGCATTTGTCAAATAAATAATGAGGTAGGATTGGCCATGAGCCATTGCATTTTTATTTTCGTCTTTGAAGGAAAGCATGAAATACACTCACCGGCCAAAATAATGGGAACACCAGTTTTCCATAAAACCGTCACGTTTTTTAAGCAAAACCTGCACCCCCTGTTCTTAATCTGATTATCTACGCTGTTTTGTGACTTTCAATTCATGTGCAAATTTTTTTATGAGCGTGGCAATTAATCATTAACTGTTAATCATATTATCAAATAATTTGTGAATCAAATGTTGCTATCATGTCAGTAATAATTGAGTACAATCTTCAGCTAATACAGAAAGTCTTTGGTCCTTGAAGAGTGGAGTTGTACCTCTGCTCAGTGTGGAGTGGAGTGAACAACTAAACAACAAAACAAAAGATGATAATAATTTGGCCATAATCCAACACTTGCACATGACATGAGTCATTTCAATTCTCTTTTTTTAGTTCCGTTTTTCACTTCTTGTTCACGTTCTCACTGGAATCCATATGGAGCAAAGGTCCACTGCACAACTCCAGTCATTGGAGACCAAAGTGTTGGCTAGTTTTGTCCTACATTAGCTGGAGAGTATACTCACTTATTATTGGCAAAATATCAGCATTTGATTCATAAATTATTATTGGATTTGATTAACAGTTAATTATGATTAATTGTCATGCTCATCAAAAAACCGAGCCATAATCTAAAATGTGCACATGAATTGAAAGTCTCACAACAGCGTAGATAATCAGATTAAGAACAGGGGGTGCAGGTTTTGATTAAACATGTGACAGCTCTTTTATGTTTTATGGAAAACTTCCCATTATTTTGGCCGTTGAGTGTATATAGCCAACATTATCCAACACTTAAGAACAAAAAGCCCAATACTAATCAATTCTTGACTCTTTCCATTCTTCTGGTTGGCTGGTGGTTTTTGACATTCAGGAACCCTATTTATTCACTTCAACCCAGCTGATGGAAACGCACCTAATTCACATTTTATGTGACATTCAAAATGTTGGATGGAAACTGCCTCACATTTATGCACTGGTAGAAGTCTACCCAGGGACTCCATCCATACCATCCACACCCCTCTTGATTTCCCTTCATCCCTCTCGTCCAGCTACCGGCCGGAGCCTACCGGCAACGTGGTTGGCAAGCCCAAGGGCCAAGGGCAGACCCTGGAGACCTACCTGGACCGACGAAAGAAGGAGGCCAACAAGAACCGTGGAGCCAACCACAACCGGCGCACCATGGCCGACCGCAAGAGGAACAAAGGCATGATCCCCTCCTGACCTGTGCCTGTGTGACGGCCTGTCGTGGGAACCAGCTGGGCAGATGGTAGGGAGGAGATGGCAGGATGGTGGCTAAGGTGTGAGTGAGTGAGGTAAAGAGGAATTGGGGCTTAGGTATCGTATTGGGTTACAGTTAAAGGTTGTGACAATTGGTTGACTTCTGGTTACCCTAATGATCCTCCTTTGTCCCCAAGATCGTGCCATAGCCCCAAAGTCGTTGTCTCTGCACAAGAAGGGAAAGCCACCGAGGTTATTCATAGTTAGCCTTTTCAGTTGTTGGTGAGAAGTTGCACTAGTTTCCACATTTTCTTTGGCGAGGCCACATTTAGGCTTTTTGTTACCAGAAGTTGTCAAGCAGCTTGTTGGTGGAATGTTTAAAGAGACACTGAACACCTGCTTTTAATGTTGGAGCCTGAAGACTTGCAGTTCTTTGGCCCAAATTTTTTTACAGTTCATTACAAACCAAAGTTCTGAGGGTGAGATCTTTATTTTTGCCAAGTAACAAATCAGTTTATTATTAAGATCCAGAGTGATGGAATCAAGTTTCTTTGACATCATCATCAAATGAACATAGGAATAAAAGGAAGAGACATCCAGGGTATTGGAGAGACTGTGGCTCCTGCTGTAGCTGGAAGAACAATTACCACAACCTGGTAATCTCAAATCTGGACACCAGAGACGGGGTGGGGATCAGAGGCGTGTCTTATTACTCATTCTGTATGAGTAGCATATGTGAAAGGTGCTTGCATAATGTTAAAGTGTATGTGTATGAGACCTCATCCACCCAGTCCACACCACTGTTGCCCAGCCTCTGCAAAAATCATAGAAAAAAGAAAGCCGCTATGTAACATCTCATTAGCACAGTCCTCTGTGTGTTATCATGTCTCCCAAACACAGAGGTGGGGGGGAAGCTCCTACATTTTGTCATGCACAGCAACTATTTTCTAAGGAGAGAATAGATCTATCAGAGCATTTTGTAACAAAAAAGCACGTGATTGCTTTTTGGAGTTGTCATTACAAAGAAAACAACAAAAAATAAAATAAATACATTAATACTGTGTTTCGATGTTTCTTTAAGTCGAAGCTTCGTCACTCATGACTAAAGTGATATGCCAAAATCAATTGTACTTTTACGCTTCTCTGAAATAATATGTTGGAAACTTCTTTCCAACATTTCACACTGGGTATGAGATGAGCTACTGTCGGGAATATTCCCATCTTCACAGCCGGGGTTCAACGCCGAAAGGCTTTCGATTACTTCGTCTTTCCTCGTCTTCAAACAGATTGGGGGAATTTTCAAAGTTCTCCCCCCTTAGACTTTCTAAAGTATTCTGAGAGAGCAGTAAGGGTAGAAGCTAAAATAAATCCAGGGTTAAAATTCAACTGAGCATCAACCATTGAATTCCATATACAATGTTTACCAACCACTAACGTTTAAAAACGGCACTACTCTACTGTATACAACTCAGGTTTTATAACTAATTCACAAGCTGTGTTTGTGGCATGCAGTTCCACCACTCTGCAGTTAAGTCATAAGGCATGTTTAGAACAAGTGCAATCACATCCATGTTTTCTATCAACTGTGGCACAGTTCATTCTGGATTATAATTGGCTCTACAACTAACACTTAATTGCGAGTTACTAGTTTCTACATTGGCTGAAATGGATCAAGTTTGAGTTCCAGTTAGTCCACCTCATTAGTTGGTTACGGACGTCATTTGGACCTAGAGAGAACATTGATATTGGCCAGCTATGGCTACCTGTAGATACATTTTAAGGAGATCAATACATCCATGCTTAGAACCGTAAAGCATTGAACGTCCATGCACAAACAATTCACTCGTTAAGTACTTGTGTTAGGTTAGCTAGGTTCACCGATTTAAAAGACACTTGTTTGCATCTAGGCTGTTTGCAGCAAAACAGAGCACAGGGTATTCCTGGAAAAGAGTCACAAATGTGCTCATAAAAAATGGTGGCCAACCTTGCCTCTCAGAAGCTACGGGGTACGTTATTGCCTCGGACTAAAATGTCTTCGAGCTTGAAAAATAATTTGCACACCTTCAGTGCTAAAATGCACTCTGTCCCTCTGCACATGTACACAAACACCCTTATGAGTCACAACTTCACTGGTGTAGATCACACATACCGGCAAAACAGCGTTCCACAATAGTACAGTAACATGATCCCGGGAAGTACTGTTTACATACAACAGTACCAGTACAGTACATCATTGTATTGTTTTTACACTACCACCGTGTGTCGGTGAGACCTGCTTTAGGATTGGCTGCACCCACCCCCGAAGGTCAGAGGTCAAAACAGGACTGTTCCACAGTTCAGCTGCTGTGAGAAGATTACTTGCTCCCACAATCCAGTGCTGGAAGGAGGAAGTGGCGAGGTCAGAAAACGGCTACTGGAGTGTCAACAGAGACGAGACTTGATTCCCAGTGTTGTTCCGGTTGAGGTGAGGCGTCGCTGAACAGCGGCAAACATTAACTGTCTTTGCAGAGGTTGCCTTGGGAAGGGTGTTGAAGAACAAGTGGTGTCGTGAGTTTCGGGCTTTTGTAAATGCATACATTAGTGTTAGACCAATATATTGGGCTGATATTGTCCTTTTATTAAATATTGGATATTGGCCTGTTGTTTGGCATGAAAATTGACAAATGTAAATCGGCAGCTCCAATACAAATTTCTCGGTTAATAGAGCATTATAAATTGTGGAAGTACCCCAGGTAAGCGTGATGCTATGATGAGAAACTTACTGAGTATGCTGCGTTTACACAGGGGACAGGTGTGCTGCAGGAGCAGCCAGGGATCCACACAGTCCCTGTGGTACTCATGGAGGCACGGCAGGACCCGCAGACACTGCAACACGAGAGCAACAACAGATCTAATAACATGAACCTGCATCATCGTACCCTTTCACTTCACTACAGAATAAACTCTCTTCTTGCACATGGACTACAGATTTTTATGTATTTTGTCATTTTTATTTTGCAGGTGTGAAAAAACTCCCAGTGAGAGGGCACACGCAGTAATGACAGTTAGTCCATTTAATTCAATAGTTTTATCCTGCACACCCAACATTTTGACCGAAGTCTTCGTCTTTCGTAGGCGTCAAAAATTCATTGAATTTGTAACAGGATACTTCTCGGGACAGATCTTTTGTATTTTAAAAATGCCAAGATACATCCTTACCAAGATATGTTTTTTTAACACAAAAATATCTGAAAACAAAAAAGGTCCTTGTAAATTGATCTGCATAGCTTGTACAGTACGTGATCAACACTCTTTACATTTTAAACTCAAAGTAAAACATCAAATCAAAAAGGTGGAGAGAGTGAGCCAGTAGCAGAATGTATAAGAGTGGATAACGGTGTGCAACGCATCGCACTGAACCTTTTTGCATGACGTCACAACTAGTATCCTTTTGATTGAATTCAACAGGGGATGCAAACCGGCGCAGGCTAAAGTAACCTACAGGGAGTATTGGGAGTGACGTGTCGCTGTGCTGACCTGGTTGTTGTTGAACGGCTCCAGACAGACGGCACAGTTGTCGGTCTCTATCGGCTGGGACGGGTCGCACCAGGGCTTGGGCTGACGGTACGTCTTGGTCTTCAGGGACGACATTGTCTTCAGTATGTCCTGTTTAGGTAGCAACTGAAGAACGCAACAATGTGGTGTTTTTACTCAATCAAGTAATTCTGTTTTTTGAGAGCTCATTAGCAAGTGAATATATTCACTGTAGCATTATGGCAGAGCTAGCAAAATACTAAAAACTGCCAAGACTTAACATATACTAATCAAAACACAATAGTATACAGTAATAATAACGGTAGTTAACATATAGTGTACCTCTAAATTGTCATTCAGCTGGTGGTCCTGGTACTGCCAGCGGGCCTGAACTATGACCCCGGTGCTGAGGATGAGGGCCACCAGGAGAACTGTGTCCCACAGCTGCTGCAGATACTTCTGGAAACACAACAGAGACACGCGCCATGTTAGATGTTTCATTTGGTTCCTTCAAGCAATCTGGAAGTTACAGACTAATTTAGTGCTGTACAGTAGGAGTATCTCAAATGAAAACCATCACCATCACTGTCCCATTTCTACAGCGACATGAAGGACTTCCAGCCACAAGACCAAAGCCAACCGGCTTCAAGGTGAAAACACACGGTTCACTTCGAGGGGGCATTAACTAACCTACGACCTTTATCGACCTCTTATCAGCGACCAGTAGGAATATCTCTGGCACAGCGGGCGCCCAGATTGTTCTGTTTTTACAAGTGATCTGTTTGACATTATGGATCCGTGTCCCACCCCCACCTGGACCTGAGAGTTGGTCTCTCCCGTACAGATGACTCCCTGCCATTCTCCGTACAGGCCGCCTCTGGAGCGACCGCAGCTGGACCACAATGTGAGGGTGGCCCCCTGCAAACACACACACAACACAAACACATGGTAGTGTACTCAGTTTAGCCGGTCATTTGTTCCTCTGCCAGTGGTTGGTTGGTAATAACAAACGTGTAAGAAAGAAACGCGTTGTTGCCTGATTGCTGTAAGAGCTCACCAAGTTGTCTTGTAGAACGGTCTTGTACGTGACTTTGGCTGTCGCACGAAGGCCCCTGTGCAGAGATCAACTGACTGTCACTCGGAGCCACTCAAGATCCACGCCTCCATGAATTCACCCACTAGCGTCGTGCCCATTCAAACTGAGGGGGCACGTGTATGACATTTCATATTTAACATCTCTGATATATAACATGAACAGGAGTTTGGCATCATGAGGGATAGCTGGATTTGAAAGTGCAGTGTATTTCCAAGCTGGCAATACCTGTGATCATATCTATGTTATCTATTGATTTGCATTGTGGATGTGTTTGTGTGAATTTGTGCCCCCTCAGAAACCCCTGAATTCGCCAACGGTAGTGGATGCTATACTGTTGTAATGTGTCGTTGGGTGCGCTGTACCTGAGAAGGGCTCCGATCAGCTTGGTGACATTCTCAGATGTCTGGATGACGATGACGGGCTTGGACAGGACTTGGGACAGATCCATCTGTAATAGTCCGAGGCGGGTTTATAGGTGAAGGTCATTCGACTTGGTGATAACGGTGGAAAGTAACGACGGCATGCTACCTGGGCAAAGCGTCTTTAACGCAGAACTTTGGCCATTTTCAACCTGGACCTCATTTTCCCATCATTTTCCAGCACACCCATCGATTCTGACCAAAATCTCAACAACTGCTTCACGATAGAGCGACTTGCATCTTGCTTGCTCGGGTGTGCGGCTCTCGAATACAGTCCTAACTTTTATTTACATCTTTTTACCGACATGTCTCATTACAGAGCGAGCAATCAATGCGTTGAAAAAGGCATGCTTTAGGTTGAGTTGATTTTTGGAGTGTCCATTGGCCCTATGGGACTGTATTGGAGAGCTGCGGCAAGATGGCAAGTGGCTCTACAGTGAAGCATCTGATGAGATTTTGGTCAGAATCGACTGCTATGTTAGAAAAAGATGGGAAAATAGGGTCCAGGTCGAAAAACGGCCGGGGTTATGCTTTAATGTAAAATGAGTACATGTACGTTTCTGCTGATTTACCTCGCTGATGGTGTTTTGGTTGAGGGCCAGAATGATCAGTGCAGACGCCCCCAGGACAAACGCCCGCTTCATCTGGCAAAGACAAAGAGAAGGATTACTTGTTCTTTAAAGTCTCCCTCAACATGATACATTTCAGGCATTTAGCTAAAAGTCTTATCTAGAGCGACTTACAAAGAGTGCAACAGTAAAATAACTGTCACCAACATCACAAACAACCAATAGTAAAGAGTGCAAGAGCCGTGGTCTTCCTGTGACCCCAAGAATGATCAGGGAAGAGAGAAGTGCCAGGAAAAGACATAAAGTCTGCAGCTGTCCTGCTTAAAGGGAAAATTCCCTCTAAAACACTAACAGTTTAAAAAACAACTATTGGCGATGTGCCTTGCATTTTTTGTGCCCATTTTGTTGTTTGGTGGTGTATTTTTCTTATTCCTGTGGATAACTCGCCAAACACAGATGATATGATGTCACATCGAGATACTTCCAGCGCAGAACAGTTTTCAGCTATCTAAAGCATCAACGGTAAACGTCAGGTTTTGGTGTCAGTCCCTCAGAATCAAACAGCGAGGGCTTCTTTCTAGAGCCGCCATTTTGTACAGACGTTCAACAATCATACAGGGAGAAATCCATCGTAGAAGAGGAGAGAGACCAATTTCTCCACCGACAGTAGCCTCAATAGACCAGAATGCAATGCAGCCACAATAAATGTTGCGTTTTGAGTAAGGACACGCCCCAATGTTCACAAACTAGTTGACTACCTATATTTCAATGCCCATACACCCACCTTTGATTGAAAGCAACAAGTTCACGCCCATTCTCTGGGTGTTGTCGAAAGTCATTCTGGGAAATGTAGTAAATCACTAACTGAAGTAGAAGTAGACGAGGCAGGTTGAGGGAAAGTGGGCACACCAGAAAAGTAAATTACAACACTTCGTCACAAAATAACTCCTGGAATGCGTTGACCATCACAGACTGATGATATATAACAGTGTAGGAGGATCCAAGGGCGGAGTTTTTCTTTAAACTACTCACTTTATTGACCACTGCATCAGCAAAGGACTCTTGGCTCCCAGTGGAGGCTTTGCTCTCCTCCATCTCGACAGGCACCACCCCTATCCACGGCTCCTGCTCTTTGGTTTCGTCCTCACCTTTCCCCCCGCTCACCTGGGGCTCCTCATCCTGCACCTGATGACAGCAAATGGGACTGAACATTTGTAGTGCAGGGTGTAAATCGGCCGTCATGTCGTAACGTTATTTCCTTTATTGGTAATTTTTAGTTTATTACAGTCATAAAAAAAAAAAAAAGGAAAACTCAGAAAGACCATGCTAATGACCAAGACAGCCAAGGTGTAAACTCTGAAATTATGGGCTACCCTAATGAAAAATAAATCATTAATAGTGAATTTACCTTATCATACTTTATGGCATTTCTTTTTTTTAATCTCCTATAGTTCACTATGATATTACATATGGACATATAGTTTTGCTGTGATATTTGTGTTAAAACTCGTAACGACAGAAAATGTAGGCCCTACACTTAGGATCACTGCTGTTTCCGAACGGTCAGCAAAACACGTTACACCAAAAATGTAGTCTCCATAAATCCCAAGGAGGTAAAACAATAAAAAAAAAATTTTTTATAAAATAACTTTTTATAATAAATTAAAAGATGTAGATGCAGTTTTTGTACTATATTTTCATTGTTATCGTATACATAAAAAGGTCACCAGAATGCAGGAAATAAGGTCTCTGACCCCGAGACCTCCCACTTTTTTTTATCTCCCTATTTCTGGACTGTCAAGGTTTACCAAATCAAGGATTGAGACCCAAAAGCGTCTGTCCCCAAAACGGTGCTACATCTCTCCTCTGACTGTATCCTTCCTCACCAGTATCAGGTCTCCCTCCAGATCCTGGTCCTCGTCCTG
>OMLI01094389.1:0-12561 GCA_900302605.1 Rondeletia loricata
GGCCAATTCCTTTAAGGATTTAAAATGCACTCGTCACTCATGCTGGAAATGTCGCTCTACCAGAATCTCTAAATACAGAGTAGGAGCATTTATTCATTGACAAACGTTTACAGCTGTACTGTTTTTTTTTTGGGGGGCGATCAAATCGGGCAGGAAAAACCAATCGTCAATCATCCCTCCAATCGCCGATATACGATCCGATCGGCACAAGCCTAATCTATGATTAACGTTAGTAATGAAGTGAAACTGGTTGTGTGAGAGGCATCATTATACAATCTGGCTTCAATTCACCACCTCACCAACTGCGTCGCAAAATTCCCCCGTCTCCTAACTGTGCGTACGCATGGGTCAAATTTTCCGTACAGGTGCGCACTTTCTCCCGTCAAGTTTATTTTGATAGGTCACATACTTTGCGCTGGAAGTTGCTTACGCAACTTTCAGGCCCCGTTTTGTGCATACACAAGGTTGATAAGTGAGGCCCCAGGTCTTTAGTTGAGTAATAATACATAGCAAGTACTTCAAAAAAAAATTGCCAGCATAAAATGCACTGGCAAAGTTACCTACATTTGCCAATTAACGGCAATCAATGGCAGGAGCATTGCTTCTCTGGCCAGTTCTTGCAACAATACAAAAATGTAACAACTTATTATACACCATCAATAGGATTTATATTAATCTTCACATATACATTTTGTATTTAACGTACCCACAGACTTGATTTGGGTGCATTTATTGAAAAATAACACTGACACTGTAAACACCAATACATTCACAAAGTCAGCTAAATGTTCATTTCCTGGTTTGTAGAGCTAGGCCCCTACACTCCACAACTGCTGTTTTTGAGAATCCACTGGCACATGCAAACAAATATAATATAAGCCGATCACCAGACGATCCGTAACGTCTCGGGGGTCGCTCGGTGAAATCTCCGCATAGGGGTTTTAACGGGGCTTCGTTTTACGAAATAGCCGTCGATTAAGAATGGTTCAACAGTATATTAAAACATATAAGCAAATAGGTTTCCCCATCTGACAATAATCAGATTTAATTTCTAAAAAACGTTGGGGTTTTCTACCGAGATCACCATGTTACTGGTTTGGATGGTAGGGAATAGCGATTTTTGATAACTCGGGGTTTTCGATGTTATACCACATCAGACAAAAGAGGGGAAATAACGTTACAGTCTAAAAAAACAACGCTTTAAAAAAAATCACGTTTGACCTCCTGGTAGTAGCTGGCTGTTACATCGTGAGCTAATGTTAATTCCAGCACATGAAGCTGACACCAGACAGCCCACTGTATGCAAACAAAAAGACACTATTTGAACTTCAAGGATAAAACAAAACATCGTGTGGTTTAGTCAATTAGCAGGCTGCAGAGATTACCCAACGTTACATGGTAGAAGAAAACGTCAACAAGCAGCCGTGGCGTTACGTTAGTTACCAGCCACCACCAGTTAAATATGCTAGTGACGGAAAATGCCTATGTAAACACCGAGTTGCTTACGCTAATGACCATGTACAGCAGAATTTCAGTACTATAGTTTAGACGATATCGTACAACATAAAACAAAATGTTTTAGTTTGCTTTAGCACTCCGAAATATCACACACACACACAACAAGCTGACGTAACTTAGCATTAGCTTTGACTGTTAACGCAGCCGCAGCTTGTTCGGAAACTAGCGAAACAGCAATCCCTTTAAAGTTCAAATACAGAATTCCAAAAACAACCACCCACAAACGGGGGTATTTCACTATAAATAGCTGATGTTTGCGTCTGACACAACTAAATGTTTTATGCTTTGTGGAAATCTGTATAAAATGTTCAGACCAGTGCAATAATTTTCCACCTTTTTGGCTTTCAGTACGTCTGAAGACGGTGATGAAAATGTAGGACAAGGCGATTAAAAATGGCTGCTGCCCAGAACAAAGCAACAATAAAACTGGGCTGTCGGAGGAGACTGAAAAAAATCACTAAATGACACAACCGACCACATTCATAACTCACCGATTTAAAGACGTAGTGTATCTTCTGATCAGTGACAGTGATATATTTCCACAAAATGTTGTCTCTTCAAAGGATGGATGGCGATTGTAAAGCCCAAGCTTCGTATATTCTCCGGTTCACAGCGTCGTTGCTGGGTACCTACCCGGCCTGAGAATGAGCAGGGGAGTGTGTAGGATGGATCGACTTCCTGGACAGCGTTATACGTCAACAACGACGTGGGCGGGGTCAAATAGGGAAAGTCACAACCATAATACATCCATGGTCACAACTAGCCCCCCTGCTGGTTGTGCTTCACTAGAGAATCCTATTGACAGATACAAAATAATATCTTATTTACAACTAAATGAGCGAAGCTCACAAGAACAGCCTTTTTTTTAATAGATGATGGTTATAAACTATAACCTATGACTATAACCTACTTGTGGACCACATTGGAAATAAGTGTTTTATTATACTTTATGTGTTATCCTCGGTGCCTATTTATATATTGTATGTATTTACATGTATACATTTTTACCTAATAAAATCAATCAATCAGTGATAAAGTTCACTGCAATGAAACATTGTAAAAACTTGATTTTGTCTTTAGCATCTGCAAGTAATTATGATCAATAAAGAAAGACCATTTTATGTGGGAATTGAATCGCTGTCATATTTCCTTCAACATACTGTGCATATAATTTTATTTATATATCTCCATATAAATAAAATGGTCAAGCCATTTTCATTGAGGTTTGAACACAACCGCCAGAAGGTAACATGATGAAATTCCATCTTCTTCATTGTTGATATTTTTAAATGGTATCTAGATATCTAACCCTGTATTATGTTGATTTGATTTCTCATGACAACTGCAGTCAAGTATTTACAGATTAGTTTGACTGATGGCACAACAAAATGCTGAAGTTCCTTGCAGCAGCAACTGAAAGGAAACAAACAGAAATCAAGTCTTTGCCCATTAAGTGAGGAAACCCTATATGCAAATTGTCTTTGTATGTGAAGGTGAACAAGTGAGGAAAGAATAATTGCTGAGTAGACACAAGTTAGCGAGCTAGGGGAGGCTAGAGATTGGCAAATACAAGCACACATAGACCATCAACTTACAGTCCCACCAAAATTAGTCAGCACCAGCCTAAGACCTGAAATGGTACTGTGGTCCAACGGGAACCGGCACTGGCATGGAGCCTTGCCGGTGTGAAAGCGGTATCAGCGGCCTTTTCACTTTGTAGAGCTCGCTGTGTCATGTAAAGATGACGTAGATGCAGCATGAAAGGAAGAAGACAGAAACATAGATACACTGAAGTAACAGCAGAGGTTGAATAGCAAGGTTGGAACACCATCCAGTATTCATTTCCTCAGAGAGTTAAGGACATTGTTGTCAATTGTAAATTACGCGCAGGTAGAAAAAAAATCTTTCCACTGCAACACAATGTTCAATCTCCTGAAGCACGAGCTTAAACATTACAACAAGGGAAAGGACAAGCTAACAACAGCCAATGTGTCCAAATGAAAGTGGAAGTTTAAAACGTATCTGCTATTTGGGTACTTAAAGTAATAATCCGCAACATTTTAATGTAAATAAATGTCAGTTTTGCTACTCTGTATCGCTGATTTATATAACACACTAGTGATTCGACCTATACCCAGTTCATGAAAGCTTTTACATTTGCTGTTCTAGGCACCCGGTGTCGGGTAGGTCTTTTCCAGGAAAAATCCTCTGGTGCACAGGAAGTGATGTGTTTTACATTTCCAGCAGCAGCAACAGCAGTTGCTGAACAGACAAAGAAAAGACTGGTACCTACAAGAACACAAACTTCAACAACACAAAATCCAAGGAAAAAGACGGCACATTACTGGTGACACCACAGCAATGATCGCTTAGCACCAAAGATGTCACCAAAACATATAACATTCACCACTCTAGGCCTACAAGTGACGCCATCATTCTGTCACCTCCTTTACCTTTTTTACCAAGGTAGTTTAGAAAATCTATGGGGTCAAATCACAGACGCGACCACTGCCTACCAAAATAGTGAAAGTCTTTGCTCCAGTATTCTAGTTTTTCAGTGGTTGGCATCCAGCATCAAGGTGAACTATCACTACTTATTGTTTACATATTTTTATTCAACGTTTTGCAGACACACAATATTGGGTGGTACAATTTATTCAGATTTTTGATTATCTAAATTGCTGCATTAAAATGTGAGTTTTGGGCATGCTTTAGAATCAACAATCTATAAATAATCTATCAAATCTTTTTTTTTATACAACAGCAAATATACAAACTACTGCAACAAAACAGCAAGTATACAACAATATACAGGATACAGGAATACACAAACCCGCATAGAAGCAACTAAAACTAAATGAAAACACAAATGAAATTCCAGGGGGTAGAGACAAAGCAAAATTCTTAGTAAAAGCACTAGTTATATTAGCACTTCATACAGTTGGAAAATATTTACAGATACAATTTGCAGATATCTTGTCATAGTCTTTCCAATAGTTTCCTATACAGAATCACAGAATGAGCAGTTGACATATTTATCCTTCTTCAGTTTTATTAAATAATGATTAGTAGGGTAGTACATAGGAATAATGTGAAAATAAATCTCTATAATTGAATTTATAATCTAAAGAAATAAAGAAATAAATTCAGATGCATGTAATGCAGATCATACTAGATAGGGTGATGATCAGGGCAATAAACAGTGGCATTAGCCTTCTTCATCACATGCTTCTCAAAGATTTTAGTTAGCTGTGGCTGGCTTACGTTATAGTAACCTTGCATTATCAACTTAATTCAGAATATATACGTATATATTTATCATTTTCTAAAAGATATGTGTCAGATTTAAGCACAGGGAGGAGGTGTACAGTGTTGTGGTCTGATGATCCCAATAGGACCCTTGCCACCGATTTGTAAGCCCTGTTGATAGAGCCATAAGTCCATATGGACTTCTGACATACTGATAAAAATGCTCAGGTGATAGGAGATATAGAAAGAAGTTCAATGTCAGGAAGACAAACCTGCTCGCATTACATTACTGCACCATAAGGGAGCAGCATTTCACCAGTACTCACTTCTCCAGTTTGTATTTCATTGGGAGATTTTAGAAGTGAAGAAGAACATTCCTGCTTCGTTGGGATTCCAAAGTTAGAATATTTTTTTAATCTTTATTTAACCAGGCAAGTCACTTAAGAACAAATTCTTATTTACAAGGACGGCCTGGGACCAGCTCCAGTTCTGAGGCCAATGCCTTGGTCAAGGGCAATGGCAGGAGTGTACCTAATGTTACATGCATGTCTTTTGGTGTGGGAGGAAGCCGGAGTACCTGGAGGAAACCCACGCGAACACGGGGCGAACATGCAAACTCAACACAGAGAGGCCCCGGCCGGGATTCGAGCCTAGGACCTCCTTGCTGTGAGGCGACAGTGCTATCCACTACACCACCGTGCCGCCCAACTAATTAAGTCACAGTAAACAGTGCCCTGGTAATCAGGCACTTGAACTGGCAAATTATAAGGGCGGGCCTAGGGATGAAACCGTTGGAATAGAACGTAGGCCTTGTAATTATGACCTCATCTCTCCTATTTCTGCCTATTCTCCTTCCTGTGGTATTATTACTCTGTATTTGACATAATTGACTTCTCTTCATCTCTATGTCTCAATGTATTTGCCATTGCCTGCATTGCCTTCCTACATTTCCCCTTTACTTTTTGCTTAAATGAATTCAATTGCTACATCTATCTCATCTCTCAGAAGCACTTGCTTAGGCGAGGCATCAGCAACTTCATTTTCCCTTACCCCAAAATGAAATGTAATCCAAATAAATATCACATGAATACCAATTTGATTCACTCCTGAAGTATTTGAAGTTTGTAGGACAATACATTTTGATGACTGAGTGGAAAGACTTTAAACTCATCAGTATTGAGCATAAATCTGAACAGTGAAAGGTGGAAGATAATGAGACCAGTCAATCATAGTTACCATTAGGAGGATATAAAAAATATAGCCCAGCTCCAGGGTTGATTTCCAGATAAAACAAAGAGCAATATCACTCACACAGAATCATCCTCTCTGCTGCATGGACACAAAGTACACCTGTCTAATAATGGCATTGATTAAATTGTGATAATTTAGCATAAGCGAATCAAAGTATGTCTGTAATTGATAAACATGGACAATATTTGCATACTGTAGCTTCCGTGTGCAGTCCAGCAGACAGATAAAGCTGAATGCTAGGGCCCACTTTCATGGAGATGCCTGTAGGCCACAGTCTTTGCTCATGTTGAATGTCTCAACCATTTCCATGGCTGTCTGATACAGAGACAAAGACATGTATGAATAAACAGATATAAAAACAGAATATCACATATCACAGAATTATCACCCATATCAAATCTTAGATATATCACCACACATTCAACATACAGTTGTCCGAAGAGACTGGAATCATAGGGATAATAAACATCTTTTTTGTATTCTGCTTCCTGGGGCTACCTGAAGTACATTTTGTTTTCTCTGAAAATCCCAAACCAGCACCATCTAGAGCAGTGAATTACTGACGACTGCAGCTCTTGATCTGGAAATGCTTTGTTGGATACAAAGAAACATGATATTCTGTTTGCAAAAGTGTCTGGAAGTTGGAGGTGGTCATGTTGAGCACATTCTATGAAGGAGTGAGTAAGACACCCTCCATTAAACCTTTACCAAGTTTCACCTCATCTATCCATTGCAATGACTTTTTTATTTTTTTATTTTCTAGTTTCTATTCAGTTTCTGAAGTGGGAGACACAATACATATTTAAGCAGTTGAGTATGAATGGAGCAAATATATACATTCATACACATATACACATACACGTGCATGCACACATACATACACATATACATACATACATAAACACATATACACTTATCACATCATGAAAAGTCATCAGTTTGACATGGTCTGCAGAAAAAATCCCTCACCTTACACCTGACCCACAATTACATTGGTATCCCATTCCAAGTGCTTCAACGCACACCGCATACAGATTCTATGCATGAAGAAGCACCTGAGCTCATGCAAAAAAATAAATAAATAAATAGTTACAAAATAACAAATTCCATTTGACAATACACAAAAGCAATTGAAATAGTTCATAGTTAATCATTTTACTAGTACTGGACAACAACTCAATATTATAATGTATCATCTTTTAATAGAACTATTCTATTCTGTCTACACTCTAGCACAGAAGGACAGATCAAACAATCAAAATATAAGGAACATTTATTTAAAATTGGACAGTGCAGACAGGGTGTACAAATATTCCAAAAACAATTTACACAATATTGGAAATCAAGTAAAAGCAGAGAGATTTAAAAGATGACAGCCTGATCTGCTTGGGCAGGTCGTTCCAAAGTTTAATGGTCCTAATGGTGAAAGCTCGGTCGCCCTCAGTCTTTAATTTTGTTTGTGGAGCGACCAGAAGCAGCCTGCCTGAGGAAACACTTGCAAAAGCAGAAAATATTGGTGGATCTTCGTGAGACAAACTTACCTTTTCTTTTACAAAACAGTCAACACTTCTGAATTATTTGGCTTTTATAGTGTGTAACTTTGTAGGGTGCAGATGTAATGTGTAACTTTACAACATGGAAGTGCATGTTCTGGAATAGAAAGGAATATTGATGGCAGTGTGTATTGTAATGTTGTGGGTAACAAAGGTGCAAGTGACAGTGACAGCGGTGCAGTGGACTTAGGTCTGCTGAGCCTGGGCAAAGAGGGGCGTGTTACTGGGATGCTGGAATACACTGTTGAGCCTTCTTGAGGTGTCGTGTGCCTAATTCAACGAAACATTGGTGAAAGAAAGGTGCCCACTTGATAACCTCAATGACTTGCCTACACTCAAGCACCCTGAAAGCTACAGTAGGTGGCAGGTGAATGTTGCTGCCTGTCTTATGGTCCTGTAGATTTATGACGGTATAGCCTGATGTTTCTTATATTACTCATTTGCATGGTAGTATATCATTCTGTTAAACTCTGAATGGGCCTCTATATGAATGCTCACCTTGGATTATGGCACAAGGGATAGTAACATTATATCCATCATTCGGATGGGGACACTCAAATAAGCTCTCAGTTTGCTTTCAAATTAGATCCAAACTTCCATTGACATTGCATTGTACTGAAAAGGGGGCATGCCAAAATTGCATCCAAGGTACATAAACTGCTCATGTGACCTGACCCAGCTGTGCCTGGAAATTCTGGCTCTAGAACCGATTCAAAGTTTTTGCCTATGATCACAGTACTTCCCAAATTGTCGAGAAATTCATATTTTACTACTGAAAGTGGGCGCAGTGGCGGTCTTGGCATATTTGGTGCCCTAGGTAAGATCATGAGGAGACCCCCCCCCCTCCCCGTCACCACCACCCAACCTGCTGAAATGACCTCTGACAAACCAGAGCACACATTTGCTGAATCTCCACATGATGTACATAATACATCATATAGGGACACTTGCACTAGAATATGGTTGCAAGTTGTGCAGCCTGGTGTCGGGTATCTAAGCCTCCTGTTCTTCTTGAAGAAAATACATCAGTATGCTCTCGGACCTGTCACTCTCCGATGTGCTTGGCTGCTTGACTGACTGAGGACTCGAGTGAGGCCATCCCGAGGAAAGATGACAAAAGGCTTATGTGCTTTTGTGGCGCAGCACGCGCAAGTGTTGAGTACTCCTGTGGGTACAGAAGGCACGCGCTGAGTGGAGGAGGGCGGGACAGTTGATGGGGTGCATGGCACAAGTGCAGGAAGGGAATTACTTTGAAATTAATAATATAATAATACATATATAGGCAGTTGACATAGGCAACTGCCTATATTGCCTATGTCAGTGACCACCACTGAAAGGGGGCCTTCCCCTTTAAAGTGTGTAGGCCCAGTGAGAGCATGGAACACCTAAACTAGATTAGCAGCTGGAGAGGACACGTGTGGAAGAGAACTATCCCACTCAGTATTCTGGAGTTGACCTTGGCAGTGACGAAGTTCTCAGGACTTGAGACCTCGCTACGTGAAGCTGGTCTGCTGCGACGTATGGACAGCGTAGCCCCAATGAGACGCTAGTACTGTATATTCAGAATGTTCTCCACTACACTTGCTTGCATTTGTGCACTTGCCTGTTTGAGTTGGTGCACAGCTCATTGCCATTATTGCCACTGCTATTGTATTCAAGAGACAGAATTTGAATTGGAACTGAGTTTCTTGTTAAATAATACTGTTATCAACACAATATTTCTATCGCCATTTCCCCTTCTCTTGTAGATGGCAAGTGTAAGAAGCAACTGGTGGCCAGTGGGAAGGTGACCCTGCACCACTGTGAATTTGCACACAGTGCATTCCCCTGGCAGACAGCACTGTTATGTCTTGCCAGACCTAAAGAAGGGCACCTCAGAAATACAACAGAGTTATGGAACCAGGTAGGCTATGGTGTATGAATGCGTGTATGAATGGGTGAATGTGAGGCAAACTGTAAAGCACTTTGGATAGCTTAACAGCTGATAAAAGCGCTATATAAATGCAGTCCATTTACCATTTACCATGGTATTTACTTTGTGCATTATCAGACTCCTCATTCTGCTATTTTCCCCTCCAGAGGTCTGATGATCATCATGCTGATGCCGAACCAGGTGGTTCATATGGCATCTAATTGGGTGGTGCCATGAGAGACCTGGTGTCCAGAGGCCTATTTAACAGCGGAGAGACTCTGGCATCTCTAAGGTCACAGTGGAAGATGAAGAGTGGTAACGTGTTGTTTCAGGCTATGTACGTCATAGCATGAAGGCTATCAAGTTCCAACAAACCTGATGTTTCTGTAATGAACTCAATTAATATGAGAATATGTTCATCCATTCAAAATAGAAACAGATGTCATAAATAATAATGAATTGTTGGGACTTAAGTGAATGTTTTGGATAGTCAGCTAGGAGGGAGATACAGTAACTAGAGCTTGGATACGGAGCTGTAGCACTGTTTTACGACTGCAATCCAAGCTCATATGCACAATGTATTCTATGTGTAATTCCATGCTAACGTGAAGAGAATCCGCCCACATGTCTGTAGTCTTGTCTCATGTCTCCTTTATCAAGATTACAATTCTTCAAGAAGGAACGATCAATAATTGAGTCTACCCTGTTAGGCATGTCTTTACATTTATTGCGTTCGTATATTTCTTTCAGCTATTTTGCTAATGTGCTCTGACCAAGTAAATCTGGAATCAAAGTGATAGGCAAAATCCCAAACTTTTTCTGGAGTCTACCCATTCATCTTTAGATTCACATTTGCCTTTACCTTCTTCCTGGTAAAAACATCCTCTTTGTTTTCTCAAGTGAAATTTAAAATCCCCACAGATGGCCACTGTTCCACCTCATTGGTTTCTTCTTGTATCTTCCCAACATGTTGTATATTCCCTTTTTTCCTCCACAATGCTCTATCATCTGCAAAAAGGGCTCTCCTCAGGTCTGTCTATATTACTCTATGAAAATCATCATTTATCATATTGGGAAAAACTTGGAATAACTAACTAATAGTGGGCTTAGTTGGGTATATCACTGGCTTCCTGACTGGAAATACCATTGCTTACTTTCACCTGACTGGTATCTTAATTTGCCTGTCCGCTCTGCTTTGGTTTTATATGGGTATGATTGAATGGTGACCCCTAGTGCCAATATAACAACACTGCATTATAAAGATTTGTAAATTCATATACAGTAGCAATAAGTATATGAATGGTAATATATATTGATATAAGTTATTATAATGATATAAATAGAGCTATTGAAATTGAAATTTAAGCCATTCCTCTTCTAATAATAAAACTTCTGAATTGAAGATAATGGACCCATTTATATCAAGCAAATAGTGTGTTGCAATTTTTTTTGTTCTATCAAAATCAAAGCTCTATCAAAAATATTATTTATCATATTGGAAAAGATAATAGACAGTTAAAAACGTTTCCGTCATATGCAATATATAAAACGTAGTCAAGAGCCCCTCCTCCCACATCATCCACAAATATGACTACCACTGATCCTTTATTGGCTTGTGTTTTCTTCACATTAGCCTCTAGACATACCACAGGATGTATTTAGCCTCTTCCCTTCCTAAAAATGCTGATACTTTGATAATGGTCCCCCACTCTGAAGGTAGAATGTTACTCTCTACAATAATATATTCCATGACTTTGCATGACTGAGATGTGAGAGCTGTTGAACAGTAATAACTAATAGTGGGCTTAGTTGGGTCTTTCCCAGGCTCCCTGATTGGAATTAGTATTGTTTCCTTTCCACTGACTGGTAGCTTTAATTTGCCCTTGTCCACTCTACTGTGGCTGTATATGTCTTATGTAGAAAATAAAACAGTGACCCCTGGTGCCTATATTAAACACCGCATTTAATGAAAATAAAAATTACGTATTTAAATCTAGCAATACATATTTAAATGATAATATATAACATTATGATCAGATATAGCAGTAAAACAACAAGGAAAGTGATGTTAGTAGAAATCCTATTAGTACTAGCCACTGACCACTTGTGTGTGATGGATATTGTGTTGCAAAAAGGGCTCCCTCCAGGTCTGGCCATGCTCTATTAAAATGATGATTTATCATATTGGAAAAGATAAAGAACTGATCACACTCCTAGCTTTCAATTTCCCATTGTATACCTGTTGGCTACATCTGATCACATCCTCGCTTACATGGCTTATCTAAGTAAAAACCTTTCTAAGTTAATCAAGAGCACTCCTTCCACATTATCCTTTTTCCACATTGAAAAATATAGCTACAACCAATCCTTTATTGACTTGTGCTTTCTTCACATCAGCCTCTACAATAATATTCCATGACTTTGCATGACTGAGATGTGAGAGCTGTTGAACAGTAATAACTAATAGTGGGATTAGTTAGAATTAATATTGCTTCCTTTCAAATGACTGGTAGCTTAATTTGCCCTGTCTTTTTTAAACTTAGAGCTGTCTCTATGTGGGTATGATGTAAAAAAATAAAACATTGGCCCCCAGTGCCAATACTACACATATATACAGTATTTAAAGCATCATTAAAGTTTGGTAGAGGTTTGGGTTGTGTAGTTACCTTGACATGATGTAACTCCAAATATTGGCGAGATATCTTCAATAGTTGCTCCGTAGCTTCAAACTTGATAATCCAAATTTTTTTCTTTTTCTCTCCCCAATACACATGCATTGCACGGAGAAACAGGTCTCAAAGTCACACTTCTAGCACACAAAGAATGCAAACAAAGCGGATTCTGCCAATGTATAAAAGCACAAAACCCGATTCAGCGTTTTTTTCGTCTGTTTACAATGATTGGTAAAGGTACTATTTTCTTCATCCCCTATTCAGCCGGCTTCAGGAGTGGGTGTGGACATTTGGACCAATCAGCAGGTCATTTCTTACACGCGCAATAACATACAAACATGGTGATTCGGTCCCGGAAGCAAACTACCGGATCATCTTCCTAATTCAAATAGTAAAATCAACACGA